>JAMKCH010034393.1:0-62961 GCA_023653785.1 Ophioderma brevispina | reverse complement strand
ATACACACACTGGTAACATAAAATACTAAATGATTGTTGAAGTTTGGATTTATGTTCACCATTTGGCCATCAATTTGGAACAATTTTTAATTCAAATGGGACCTCGTTGATATTAATTTATCGGTATAGAGATCGGTGAAAAAATGAGAATAGTTGCCGTAACGATCAAAATACGATGAGGTCATAATCGGCCCAATTTCAAAAAATAAGATTCATATCGGTTATTCTCTATCTGAGGTTTCATGTTCTGAACTGCCTTCTTGCCAGGGGATCACGCAAGTTAATGCTGTATTTTTTGGTATTTTTGATGTCTTCAGTGAACAAATAGTGGATTGCATGTCAAGCCAAGTTTGGCCCATTTTGGTTTAAAAGTGCAGAATTCAGAAAACCTTTACCTGAGAAAAAGTGCAAATTTTGAACTGGGCACCATATGTCATGTCGGAATTGTTGAGGACATGTTTTGATACTACTGATCACAATATAAACTGGTCTGTTGTTATGAAAAAAAAAAATCCAAAGTCAATTTGCCAATTTTATTGTGAGAATGTTGTTCGGCTTCACTTAAAGCATGTAAACTTGCCTTAACACTGAAGTAGATTGTTTGGGGAAATGCAGGTAAGTACCTTAAGCTAATAACAAAGAAGAGATTACACAGTGTAATCATAATGGACATCACAACACAATATACTGGACAAAGTTTGTTGACCTTTACCAACGTAACGAGTTCCCAGCAGACTAAACAGTCGGCCACTGAGAAGCAGAAAATGTAGTAGAGGGCTTCTCACTTGTTCAGTGTACAAAGCTTTGTGTAATTCAGGGGCTCAAATTCGCAGCGGCATGGCGCGAATCTGACTGGATTCCCGCAAAGGCTTTCACGCGGAATCGTAGATTCTCACCAAAATCTCTCAATTTTCAAATCGGACCAAGAATTGAAAGGTCCTTTTTATGACAAAGTTCGCACTAGCCCCAGCACCAGCACCCAGATTGTTTTTGTAGAAACAAAATTTGCAGAAAACTCCGATTCATTTTTGCCGGCCATGTGCGTTTCAATGCCCAGGCAGGCAAATGTTGTCAAACAATTATTGGCCTCAGTGTCCATGCTGATGTCACAAGTCGGTCCATTTTGCGGTGGTGATTCCAATAGGACCACTGTGTAAAAGGCATACATTGCGCCGTGTTTTACATGACGATAGCAGGCGACTGAATTGTAGCCGTAGTTTGGTTAATAACATGCGCCTTTCGATTGCCTATTTGCTATGTCACATGCGTGAAACAATCCCAAGAAATGGTCATAAAGGCTACCAAACAGCCTCGAATCGAAGTTTGTTCGGGTGACGTCCACGTTGTTTTCACACGCCAATGAAATGATTCGGAGTTTTATTAAAAAGTACGCGCAGTGGTGGCATCGCGAAGTGATATTGCAAAAAGAGGGCCGTGATAAAGGATAAGCACCCGGGCATGTTAAACCCGGATGAGTAGACAAGCCCAATTTTTCAATGCACCAGAATTGCGAATTTGCTTTTTTACAACGGCGTTATTTTTCAGTAATTGCCTCACTTTATAGTCGCTAAATCGACCACCTAAATTAAGAAAACTATCAATGTTTTTGAGTGTTCCATTTTAGCTTTTTTCAGTAAGTCGTAAGTGTTCCAAAAATCAAATGCAAAACTATAAAAAGATAAAAAAAAAAAATGCATGCCAGGGTACGTGGTAAAAAGCATGTGATCGAAGTTGCCCATTAACGATAGGCTTAGAACTCGCCAAGGTCATCATGTAAATGCAGCAAGATGGAATCTAATGTTCTGTAAATGGTTAGGTGATGCTATGGCACTAAAATAAACAAAACACATGGCAATAACAAACTGACGATAAGCTGCATGGATGTCTTATTTTTAGTGCCATAGCCAATCACCTAACCATTGTACAGAACATTAGTTCCATCGTTTTTGTGCTGCATTTATTATTACCATGGCGAGTTCTAAGCCGATCGTTAATTGGGCAATTTCGATCACATGGCTTTAGTACCATGTAACCCTGGCATGCATTTTTTTTTTATATTTGTTTCATTTGATTTGGAAACTTACGACTTACGGGAAAAAACTTAAAAATGGAAACTCCAAAAACATTGCTTTTCTTAATTTAGTGGTCGATTTACGACTATAAATGAGGCAATTTAATGAAAAATAACCCTGTGTAAAAAACGCAAATCGCAATTTGGTGCATTGAAAAATTGGGCTGTCTTACTCATCCGGGTGTTTACTGCCCGGTGATTAGCCTTTATCATCGGCCCTAGTTTTGCAATATAATTCGCGTTGACAAACACTGCGGTACTTTTTAATAAAACTCCGAATCATTCAGTTCATGGAGGTGGGCTAAAAAAACGTGAGTCACTACAGAACCAAAACGTCGATTCGAGGGAAGTTGGCACCTTTTATGACCATTTCTTGGGATTGTTTCAAGCATGTAAGTGAAAACAAATAAGGCAATCGAAAATGCGCATGTTATTTGCTAACTAGCGGCTACCATTCCGTTATCCGCTAAGTCATTGTTAAACAACACGGCGGCAATGTATGCCAGTTGACAACAGTGTCCATGGGAATCACAACCGCCAAATGGACCGACTTGTGACATTCAGCATGGACAACTGAGCCATATTGTTTTGGACAACATTGCCGGCCTGGCATTGAAACGCACATGGCGGCAAAAATGATAGGAGGGTTTTCTGCAAATTATTTGTTTCTACAAAACAAATCTGGGTGCTGGTGCTGAGGCTAGTGCGAACTGGTCAGGAAAAAAGGATCCTTTCATTCTTGGGTCGATTGAAAATGAGAGATTTTGGGAGATGAGATCGAGAGAGAATCTACAGATTCGCGTGAAAGCCTTTTAGGGGAATCCAATCAGATTCGCGCACATTGCCGCTGCGGAATTTGAGCCCCTGAATTACACAAAGCTTCTGTACACTGAACAAGTGCAGAAGCCTTACTAATTGTCTTGCTTCTAGTGGCCGACTGGGTTATCTGCTGGTAAAATCGATTACGTGGTAAAGGGTCAACAAATGTTGTCCAGTATATTGTGATGTGATTGTCATTTATGATACACTGGTGTAATCCCTTCTTTGTTATAGCTTAAGTTACTACCTGCATTTCCCCAAACAATCTATTTCCAGTTTTAAGGCAAGTTTACAAATGCTTTAAAAGTGAAGCCGGAAACTTCTCACAATAAATGCACAATTTGACTTTGGGATTTTCTTTTGTATAACAACAGACACTTAGATGTGATCAGTATTAGTATTATACAAACATGTCTCAAACATTCCGACATGACATATTAGGTGACCCAGTTCAAAACTTTTCACTTTTTCCAGGTCAATGTTTGATTCGGGCAAACTTTTAAACCAAAATGGGCCAACTTTGCTTGACATGCAATCCACTATTTTTCACTGAAGACATCAAAAATACAAAAAATACAGCACAGTAAACTTGCGTGATCACCCCTGGCAAGAAGGCAGTTAAGAAACATGACCTCAGATGTAAGGAAGAACCGAATATGGTAGGTATTTTTGAAATTGGGTCCCCCCGATATGACCTCATCGGGTATTTGATCGGCTATCGGACAAAATTCTCATTTTTACCGATCTTCTATACGATTTTAAAATTTAATATCAACGAGGTCCAAATTGAATTAAAATTATTCAAATTGATGTGCAAATGGTTTGAAAATAAATCAAAAACTGAAACAATCAATTGATTATTTTATGTACACAAGTGTGTTTGTAGTTATTCCTAATTACTATTTCGCCATTTTAGTGGTTTACCCTAAGCGATCTGCTACTTTCTGGCAGCTTCTGGCTGTTGGAAAACAGCTGATGCCAACGCAAAAAAAATACACAGAAAAAAATCAGAATGAACCGATTTAAATTTAAATCTGTAATCGGTTTTTATTTATAACAGATATTAGGGTATGGTTAGACCTCTAATGACCTTGGACCTTTGTCACATGACCTTGCCTTATCCACATAAAAGGGATAGTCTATTGCACCTTAACATCAAAGTCTGGTTTCAATCAGGCTTCAACTTTTCGAAGACGACCCTAAAAAAAAAAAACTGAACCAACAACCAAAACAGTAAACCAAACTGGAACTTACGGACATGTAAGCTATAGCAAACAATCACCCTTCACTTTTCAAGCCCGGGTGGATCAACAAAACTGATATCACAATGATTGTTTTTTTGTGTATGCCTAATATTTTCGGCAATATTTAGAACTTCCGTATCAGTGTACGCATAGTTAGTACCCTCAAGGTGTCAATTTTAGTCCCCCTTTTGCAAATGGCAACTATTTGAGGCCTATTTTGCTTAGGGGCCCCACCCCAAGAAACTACTTATTTTGTAGTGTTGCAACAAGTGGTAAATACGTGTTATATAAATAGCATTAAAGTTTTTCCAGTACCGAAATCACAATTTTATAGGCCTCTGCAAAAATCACATGGGGATACATTTGACTCATAATTGCCAATGGAAAACATTGTTTTTTTCTCAAGAAGACTTATTAGACCTTGGATAATTATTAGTTAGTAGTCACAAGAAAATGAGCTCTCACATTGCTGAATACTGTGAAAAAGGCCAGCATAAGATGCTACATTAAAGTATGGTCTTCTGTAAAAAGCTCACTTTTGACCTGACCTCTGTTGTCGCACCCTAAAATGTACCTGACTGATATTTGAATTAATTTGATGAGCGGGTGTTGGTTATTCCACATACCTTGGGTTATGGAATGACCCTTTGGTTAATGAAGAATAGGGGGATCTGAAAGCTCTTGAAATGTCTGCAAATAAGGCTAACATTAGCAACTGCCAAAGTAACATTGGTGGAGGAATAATCCCCAAATTAAAGAACCGCAACCACTGCAATGAATTGGAATCACTGCAGTTGTGCCAAAGAAAAAACTTAAAGGGGGATGAACCGATTTAGTATATAAGTTTTTATATTAATGGAATAGCCTTCACCCCAAACACCTTTGTGAAGTTTAGCACCGATATTTCAATCCGTTTTGATGTTAGAAGCTCAAAAAATGATTTTTGAATTGAAAGGCTCCATAGACTACTGTTAAAATTAATATTGGTCGACCAAAGGAGCACATTTTCGCTCATTAACTTCCAAACCAAACATCCTTTAGGCCTAAGATTTCATAGGGAATGAGAAAAAAAGTAGCGTTCTTCAGATATAAAATGTTACCCTACTTCCGGTTCAACAATAGGGGGTCCCTGGGGAAGAGGCTATTAAACGATCGGACCAGGACCTTTAAGGCTATTACTATTGCCAGAGTAACAGTGGCCAGCATGGTTGCACAAAAATGTGAAAACAGTATTGCCTACACAAAGACAAATTGATTTTTAAAGATATGTACACATACATTTAGGTCCAGGTGGCAACTGTCCCTTTCGTGTAGGGCTGTAGTCCTTCCAGGATATTGTTTATGGCATTGGAGCTGCTATCTCCTCATTCACATGGTTCCTTTTAAGCTAGATAATGGAAGAGCTCGCCACCTGTGACTCTGTTGGGATCAAAGAGCATGAAAAGAGGATAAGTTAAATGTTAAAATGAAAAAAGACAGGGTATTCTTCAAGTAAACAGACATAAATCTGAGTTAAAGGGGGAAATATTCGCAAATTCTGGTGACCTTAACCAAGGTTGGCTAAATTGTATAAATACTGAAATAAAGCTTAGACCAAATCAAAATTTCACTGTCAAACAGCACGAAGATAGTATGATGTGAAATATTGGACCATGATATACTGAATTGTTATGCTGCAATTTGAAGACTCGCAATAACTGTCAAAAAATTGTGCCCATCTTCTTGAAGCTATATGCTATAGTTGCACAAGGTATACAATGATATTATGATAAAAATAATATTTTTTTCTTGACAAGGAGAAGATTAATCCTGAATTGAACAAAACCCTCATGCAGTGGTACTCAGTTATTAATGGTGTACACAGCCCATCTATTGTTTACACTTTCAGCTGTTATGATACTGTGTCTGTTGAGTTCAAGAGTCTCATTTTCCAACATGGCCATGGTCAGTGATATACATACCCTCGTGCCCACCACTAGGGATAGTGACATTCCCTGCTTGCACTATATGAGACTAGTCCTATACTAAAGGTAGCTTATGTAACAGTTTTTTCTGATGGTTGGCGTCCGATTGCAAAATTTTGCTTGACCAAATTAAACTGTAGAATGCTTCTATAGCCAACTTTATATCCAACATAATAATTCCAATGTTATAATATACAATTGTGGTAACAGAATTACATTGTTTGTATGTATAATTTTAAGACTGATAGCATGGAACTATTTCATTAAGCAGACTAATATTCAGTGTGGTAAAAAGGCACAACTTTGTACAGCAATGTATGACAGGTATTACTACACAAAAGTATTTGGCCATGCACTAGGATAAGAAGCGTCCCTTTAAAAGGGAAGGCTGGTAAAACTGAAGCTTGTGTTCCAGGACAATGTGATTCTACTTCAAAATAAATACCAGATGATTCAGAAAAAGTACATGAAACTGAATGGCTTTTGTTTCACAATAAAGGTTGATCCTATGATTGATTGCCTTGCATATATTTATTAAAATAAGTTACAAAAACCAATTTATTGTTTCATTCACAAATTGTGCCTAAAATGCAGAAGATTGTCTTTTAAAGGACTGTTTGTTTATTCTAATAATGAAACCATATCCACTGAAGTGCTGGGTGCAGGCTTTTGAACACCCTAGACTGCCTACAACATAAGACAAATACTGGGTCCTCGGAACGCTTGTGTAGGCATGCCGTCGGTTAGTGAATGATAGGCCTAACATGCACTTTGACCTTGAAATGTGACGTAGTACCTCATAAAGGAAATGAGTGTTTAATATAAAATCCATTAAACCAAGTGGTTCCCATTGAACTTCAACTTTTCAAACGAAGTCAATTTTACATTCAGCCAATTTTACAACTGACCTCACATGACCTGTGACCTTGGTATGTGACCTTTGACCGTGGCATGTGGGACCTTTGAACTTGGTCACGTGACCGTTGACCTTGGTATGTGACCTTTGACCTTGGTACGTACCTTTGACCTTGGAGTGACCTTTTGACCTCATCAACAAATGCCGGGATCCATGTTGACACCTTCTGATTCAAGTTTGTTCTAATTGAACTGATACTGTCCAAATGAGGTCAATTTACAATTTTAACTAATTTTACAACTTGACCTCCATGACCGTTAACCTTGGCATGTGACTTTGACCTCGTCAAACACAATGGGGAATGCCATGCTGCACCCTGTGACCCAATTTTGGTTTTAATTCCATTGAGCATTGGGGATATTACGGCAAAGTTAACCTTTTCACAAACCACAGACATCAACAAACAACCAACAAACAAGACTCAACAACACAGACATCAAAGTGGACAAAGTTGATCCCTATGTGTCTTCTGCCTTTAGGCAGGCGACACAAAACTGAGAACAAAGAAAAATTTCTGGAACGAGTTTGATTTTATATGTAGGAGGAGCCAAAGTTCTCTCTGAGGAAAAAACCTGCAAAGATGGGTATAGAAAAGCAAATTCTAAACAAAACTGGCTTCGCAAGGAATCAAGTCCCGGCCAGGATGAAGGAAAGCAAGTGCATCGACCACCATACCAACCCATCCCGATAACCAAAATGCCTTCACATTTTAAAAGAATCTGGGAAAAGAAAGTCACTTTGGTCTGGGTGATTAATAAAAACCATTTATAAAGTGTTTTATCCACAGGATGCAAGTGAACAAAAGCAAAGAGGAAGATGACAAGAAAAGTAACACCTAAGAAATAACAGCTCCACGTTTTGAGAAGCAATTTAATATGGAAACAGCTGAGGTGCAGGCTGCGGATGGGATGGAAGGTTGTTCCAAGTTAATTTGTGACCAGCAACTGAAAAGGATCTGTCTCAGCATGATGTGCATTCTATGGGAACCTGCAGGTTTCTTAATAGAGGAGGAACGTCTGATTGAACACAAGCACTGCACAACGTCACCTAATAATACAGAACAAGCATCTACATTCACAGAGCAAGAGATCTATATTCACAGAACCACAAGCATCTATATGTCACAGAACAAGCATCTAATTTCACAGAGCAAGGGGATCTTATTCACAGAACACAGGCACCCCCTCTATCAACAGAACAAGCATCTAATTTCACAGAGCAAGAGCATCTATATTCACGAAACACAAGCATCTAATTTCACAGAACACAAGCATCTAACTTCACAGAACACAAGCAACAATCTGAAAAGTGCCTCGGTCACCAAAACTATGAAACACCACAGAATTTGCAATCTGAGGTAAAGCAACTAATCCCTCCCCAATCCCCTGGGTTATTTTAAAACTATTACAAATCCATGCATGAAGAAATCTGGTCTGCAGCCAAGTGGCCTGTACTCACAAACCCCATGATCTTGATTCGCACCACCGGAAATTGACTGGCATTAACACCCAATTAATTTACCAGTGATTTTACCTAGCTTACCCCCCCCCCCCCCCACCCCCCCCCCCCCCCCCCCCCCCCCACCCCCCCCACCCCCCCCCACCCGAGCACTACCTTGGAAAATATTTTATGGACGTTTTGCCTAAAATTGTCAATATTTGCATTAAATGATTAAAGGTGCATTTTTTGCTCTGTCAGTGTTGGGCTATAGAGTTTAAAAACGTGCGTAGTTTAGTGTGGGGGATCTGAAGCTGAGTGGTGGGCCTGCCGCCCACCACCGCCAATGTAGCTACCTCTGTCTCTTGCAGGAGTACTCATGCATTTAAAGCTACATTTTGGGGAATCCACAAAACAAATTTTTCCCAATTTGTTCAAATGTGTGGCTCTCAGGTCTAGAAACTTTCAAGGAGGGAAATCAGGTTGCATGCACTGTGGCATATCATAAACTCGACATGCTAGAAGTATATCCAAGATCCAAATGGCAACTGAAAACAATATCATTACTAGTTTTTTTTTTTAACTAGAACGTTTACAATAGCACTTTCTGGGGGCTCACCAGGTTGAATTACTTGTTATTGTGAGGACAGTTTATTAAAAATGTCTAAAGTGGGACAATAGCACACAAAACCCCAAACATTTTCTTATGGGTGCTTTCCTTTCATAATCTTTTGAGCATCCTTTTAACATAGGCTTTGGTATGCTCACGCATTTTAATTATGTTGTGATGTGGGCATCCCCATACCACTTATTGAATATTTTTACCTGTTAGTCCAAAAATAACAATATTAATGACATGGCAACAAGCATGAAATCGACAAGCCAAGTTACAAATTGTGATGTGTAACAAAGCAAATCTGGTCTTCCTATAATATCAACCTTATCAGCCCCAGGTTCTCTCAGGCTTACCATGCTTGTGTTACTTTAAAAGGAAGTGTAAAAATTGGTCATCTAGAGCTGCTGGTACCCGGGGAGCCACTCAAGATCTACACTATACATTGCACAAAAAGTGAAAGGAGTGTTGTTGGCACGAGGCAATTACTCGCATTGTACATCATAGGGTTAAAATGCCATTTCAAGAAATGGGTTAGATTTTTGTCTTTAACATGTTTAGATAAACTTTATAGTTCTTAAACATATTAAATTTGTGCGTCCAAAACGGTACATAATTTGGACCAAAAACCTCATTAGGGATTATTTGGCTGGAAGAGTGAACGTGTTGCGGTGTCATAAAAAATGGTCATGTGTGTGCAGTTCAGTTTTAGTGCCTCCCTGGGTCACGTACACCGCAAATGCAGAAGTTGCCAGGAAAAAACTTATACAAAAACAGTTTTGAATCACTTTCCTCACTCTGTTCTTCACGTTTGTCTCAAATCATTTCACACAACATAATTATTGCCCTTTATTATCAGAAAAAGAGTCAGTTCAAGTTTAATCTACTGTGAACTTCCCGGACAAAAGAGAAACAAGATTTCTGATTTTTTGGACATTAATCGCTTATTAAATAAGAAACAGTGTGTTGTGGAACCAAAATCCACGACAGCCTGCGGGATTCTGCTGCATTTCAATGAGGTACCTCATAACAGTACTTAGAAATGCGATCAAGTCCTGGACTTGTATAATAGCTTATTGACCGCTGATGACAGTGTGGCAAGGTTCCTAGGTCAATGGTAGCCGTTGGGTATGAGATGAAAGCTTCATTAATAAGTGGTCAACTTTTCCTTTGCTCTTTTCTCTCACTTAAGTAAAGGAAAACATTAGCATCCAAAAAGCTACTTGCTACATGCATCTCCACAATGTAACTCCATCAAGTCAAATCATGCTACAATGATCAAACACAATGCAGCCAAAACGTGCAGTTTGTGTTTGGACATGAATTAGTACCGTGAATTAGTTTACTAACATTAAAGGTAAACTGACATACAATGAGTTCCATAAATATTCAATCTAACACCTAATCAGACTGTTAATTCCCTGGATTTTGTTCACCGAATACTAATAGTTCAAATAGTAGATAGTGGTTATATTGTAGAACCAAAAAGGGCTAATATGTATTCGCACATAAGCATCTCAGATAACTGTGGGTAAATGACGGGTATTCTTCCAAACTTTGGATGATGTTGCTACCTTGAGAACTGCTGGTTTCCTGCATAATATGAACATGCACTTAACATGTATTTTAGTCAAATATCCAGATGCCAAGACAACAACTAAAGAAATTCGTGGTTGCCACTAATCTGACAGCCAAACCAAAAGAGACTTTGGAAATACAGATTCATTTTGAAGAATACTCTTGAGCACAGTACAGAGAAATACAGTCATTAACCCTAATCCTCCGGTAATTTAGCACTGGTCCCAGGAGAGATGAGTGCAATAATTGTGACATGCACCCTAACCTAACCCTGACGTTGGTTTCCGGGAGGAACTGAAGGAGTGCGGGAGAGGGGAAAAGAAAAGTCGCAAATTTGGGGGGATTCGAACCCAGGGCCAATTCGAGGACCCAGCCCCATTGACCCGGGATTAGACGCTACGGCGGTGACGCTGGCCCGGCCAGCGAGTTTGTGCCCATGAGTCTTGGTTTGAGACGTCAATCGCCACTTTCGGACTTGGTGCAGTGTTCTCAATTGGCACAAGTGAGTTTTGGTGAGATTAGTTGTGTAGGGTTAAAAGCACCCTCTGCTGTACCAAGGCTCAAAGAAGAAGCAACTCAGCCTATTGCTGTACAGCTTCCATTCTGATGATGCAGTAGACTTACTAGTACTCTACTTGACACAAAAAATGAGGCGATGAAACAGTGTGATAAAAAACAAAATGTAAGCAAATAATCATATTCAATTACTTGACACTTCTTTCACCATTAATTTTACAAGTCAGGCTGTTCTGGAAGGGATTGTTTGCACATGGGGAATCCTATTTTAAGGGTCTAGTCACCTCAGAGTTCAACAATGTTGCTTCAAACTAGACAACCTGGGATTGTAATATATTTCACCAATATCAAATGACTCAATTGTATCTTTATCACATAGACCTAAATCCCAATCCATAACCAGATAAAACAAGGAACGCGGCTCCATTTGCGAACAAGTTGCCAAACTTAAAATAACACGTTATTCATACAGGATCTGTGAAAAGGCTCGGAAAATACATTGTAATATCAAAAATGCGGCACCCACCCTGACCAGTAGTGAAAACCAGCGATAAAGACATCAACTCTATTTCTTCATTTACTCCCGACATGAAATCCAGAACATACATGTACACAGCAAAATATCTTTACAAGATGTATTTTTTTCTGTACATTACTGGGTAATATAAAGTTGAATGAATCGCTGACTAATACCAGTATACATGTAAAGCATAATAGTTGTGTCCAGGGAGGCTGAAACTCCGAGTTTCAAAACGCTCTGGAGTGCGCATCGGGGTATTCGACATGTGGACGCATCGGAGTTTAAATCGACTTTTATCAGGATCTAGTGGGTTTATCCACCTAAAAAGCTTGGGGTGAAGCTCAAAAACTCCGAGAAAAACTCCGAGTGTTTTGGAGGGTGTCCTGCCATGTGGCAGCTTCGGGGGATGGCGAGCAGAGGTGACCTCGTAAAGTCCTCTTTGTTGACAATCCTGTGTTTGAATATCGGGCACGAAAGTCCACAACTTCCGGTATGATAATTTCCTGTCTACCTCGGATATGAGAAGTGGAGGAGAATGGTCGGAAGATGATTCAAGTTTCGGCCATTGGTGGGACACAAAAACACCCCTCGGAGTGAAGTAAAATAATCAGAATTGATGTTCACCTCTGGAGTTTAATTGGCCGTGTGAACATGGCCAATGGTAATAGCAACCAGGGGCACGCAGTCAGTAGAATAACATAGGACCCCATCACACTGAATGATCCTTTAAGGAATTTTCGTATCCAAACTGATCCTTACATTGGTATCCATATTTTCAAATTATTTTGGAAAATTTGGTTATTGGTCTGAAAACGCAAATTTGTGCTCGGAAAAGAATTTTTTTAATCGGTAAGAATTCTGATTCAGTACCAGACTCTGAGACGTATTCCTGTTCACATCTGAGTAACTCACATATGCAGCTAATTCAACAACTGTCACATGGAATGGATCCTCTCATACTCTGTACTGAGGCATCAAGTACACTCCACAACTGCAATAAACATGGGTGACCCGATCATGGTCAATTTTCCTACAAGGGTTTCTCTCTCACGGTCAGTATATCACCAAAAACATCGATGACAGCTGTTTAGAAGTATTGCGCAGGGCCTTTATTTCTGCAAATGGGGTAATGAGAAAAAAAAATTAAAATAAATATAAACTTTATTTTTGATAGAAAGACCAAAATCTCCATGTAGGTGTGATAAAGTGGGGGAAGAGGCTGTCGATCCCATCACCTACCAGCCACTTAAGGAAGACCCACTCATTCAAATCCACCCCAAGGGTTAAGCAATGAAATGTGGGTGATCAAAATCCACGTCAAAAAAAAAATTTAAAGTAAATCATCCACACCATGAACAAAACAAAACACACACAAAATAGTCCATCGATAGAGATAAGATCAAAGTCCCTTTACATAGTCAGATGCAACAAACTACTAGTATTAACAATGAACTCGACTTTCACAACAAAACAATTTGAACGGACGAGATTGTATTGCACTCATGAAGGTAATTCCATGAAGTAAATAAGGAAAAGCAATAACATAAAGCAACAAAGTAAAGCTCTGGTTTTGAGTGGTTGAGGTCTTTCCATACAGTTTGCCTTTCAGGCCTCGCAGGCCCGAAATACCAATGTGCAACCACAAACACGACTGGCACATAATACGTGTAATGAAGGTCATGTTCACTAAAGCACAAGTGAAAGGGGTGAGATACCTTGCATGAGTATGACTGCAACACATGACCAAAAACTAAGTTAGCAGTGAAAATAACAGTGAATTAGACCGAAAGGAGCCATTTTCTGTGTACTCTGGCCTAAGCCCAGAACCACAAATGCCTCTTCAATCACATTACTCAAGATAAAAAAGAAAATAGGCCTAAAATATACAAGTACCATATAATTACCTACTTTGTCTTCATCATTACTATGCCAGAGGCAATTAGTCAAACAATTAATGTGCCTTTGTGCATTACTGTCAATTGTTTAAATCACCTGCATTTGGAACTAAATCATTAATTTCCAAGAACAAGGGCACATTAATTCTGCTTATTTAAGCACATAACTGTTAGATTTAGTGCTAACCACAAATGAGAGGGGGTGGACCTACTAAAAATAAAACTCACTACTATGACACACCGCCTTTTCTCAGGAAAAGCATTGCTGGGGATTTTTAGAATCAGATGAGTGCACTTTTACCCCTAACACCTAGCGGTTTCTAGCCTATGTCTACTGGGAGAGAGCGAAAGAATAGTGGGAGAGGGGAAAGAGAAAAAGTGGGAAACTTGGGGTCGATCTCGAACCAGGGGCTTTAGGCCCCAGCCAAACACAGGGGATACCCAGCTAGGACAGTGTCGCTGATGGCAGTGATAGTGCCCATATGTGTCTTTGTTTGAAGACACATCATTACATCCGAACTTGGTGCGTTGTTCTCACCCAGGCAGTAGTACTTGGTACGGTTACTCCATCACCAAATAATCAATCAGTGCTGAGGTAGAAAGCACCGAGTCCACGCGATGCAATTGCATCATTAAACAAACACGCATGTAGGCCACCAATTGCTGACGGCCGGACACACCGGCGGTTTGCCAAACCTGGCCATGGGCCACCTTAATGCCCATTGCAAAGCCTTAGAAAGTGAATTTTCGGAACACTTCAAAGAGAAATGCTTGAACATGAGACATAGGTTAGGAAGGGGGGGAAGGGGGGGAAGTGGGGGGTGGGGCTGGGGGCATTGGGGCTTGAGCACCAACAATAATCTGAACCACCCAATATTCTTAACCATTTAACCACAACATCAAATTCCAAAGCTTCCTCCCTCCCAGTGGCCGCGCCAGATTCTTTTTCGGGGGAAAAGTGAAATTCAGGGGGGGGACTTCCAAATTGAGATTGTTGACAAATTTTGGCCCAGAATTGCTGAATATGGCCCAAATTTGTAATTTTTGGCCCAAAGTGGCGTTTTGCCAAAATTCATTTTCTTATGGGCGGGGGGGGGGGGGGGGGGGGGGAGGGGCGGGGGGGGGGGGGGGGGAGGGGGAGGGGGAGGGGCAAGAAAAATATTTCACTAGTGCTGCCACTGGCCTCCCCACCATCCCACTCGGATGCCAGCGGGGGCCCCCCAATCCTGAAAATCGTCCTAAGCCAAGTGCTAATCCTCATTTCACCATGTAAAAGGTCATTCACACATCAATTGCACATACAGGTGGCCTTGTCTCTTTCCTACGGAATTGATGATAGCTTGCACTGTGAATTAAATTTCTGTGCAATTTGGACAAGTTTGTACACAGTCGAGGAACTCGACTGTTGTTTTCTTCTGTACCGTTTCTTTACACAAGGAGGAACCGACTTGTTGTTTTATTTCGGTCACTGCTTTTTTTGCTTCTGCTTCTTCTTCTTCTTTCTGTCAAGTAAAAAATGCTACTTCCCGGACAGATTCATTGTATATCATGTGAACATGTATGTGGTGTAGTTGACACCCCCTACAAAAGTAATTAATGAAATTTCATCAAAGGTCATTGGGGGTCCCAAGGGTCAATAACCTGCTGTCCACTAAAAATGATACTTTTCTTTTACAAGATTACCCAGTATGAACATGTGATCAGTAGTGGGGTACTTGCACACCCTCCAAAAGTTACTTAATGAAATGGCCGATCAAATGCATTAAAGGGGCATTTCCGGCCTGAGTTTAAAATATCTTTAAAAAAAATCATATTGCAATAGCAAAGTAGTCATTGATTGCTACTGCAAAGATGTACGTTATCAATTCCATACAAGTCAAGGGAGGTTAAATCAGGGTCAAAGGTCAAATTTTCAAAATGGATACGATTGAGCTGAAATTTACTGAAGGATCCATATGACATTCTAAACATGTTAAAATATTGAGGTCAAAGGTCAAAGGTCAAAGGTCAAAATTTCCAAAACTGCTCCGATTAAGCTGGAAAATTTGACTGAAATAATCATGATGACATTCTACAGATTGATGAGTGAAAATATTTTCGGAGGTCAAATGTCATTAAGAGGTCCAAAGGCTCAAACTTTCAAAATGCTCCCCTGACTGATATTTGATTGAAATGATCCTTATGACATTCAAATATGTGAAAATAGTTTATAGGTCAAAGGACATTAGAGGTCAAAGGTTCAAATTTTAAAAATGCTCTGAGCTGAAATTTGACTTAAATATCCTTAAGACATTCTAAACATGTTGAAAATATTTTCGAGGTCAAAGGTCATAAGAGGTCAAAGTTCAAACTTTCAAAAGATCCCGATGTGCTGACATTTGAAATGATCCTATGACAATTCTAAATATGTCTAAAATTATTTTCGCGAGCAAAGGTAATTTAGGGTCAAGGTCACTACCTCGACTGTGTTCAGATCTGTATACAGATCTAGTTTCTTTCTTCTTGCTTCTTCTTCTTCTTCTTTCTGTCAAACTTCAAAATGCTATACTTCTCATACAGATTTGTTTGTATTGACTCAGGTGACCATGGCATGTGGTGTAGTTTGACACCCCTACAAAAAGTTACTTATGAAATTTTCATCAAGGTCATTGGGGTCACAAGGGTCAATAACATGATTTCACTTAAAAAATGATAGTCTTTAGATTACCTTGTATGAACAGTGATCATGTATGGTGTGTACTTTGACAACCCCCTTCCAAAAGTTAACTAATGAAATGGCGATCAAATGTCATTTAAAGGGGCATTTCCGGGCCTGAGTTTTTTAAATATCTTTAAAAAATCATATCTGCAAATGACCAAAGTAATACATTGATGTTATTCCTTCAAGATGTATGTTTATAAAATTCCATAAAAGTCACTGGAGGTCATGGGGGTCAAAAGGTCAAATTTTTCAAAATGGTCGATTGAGCTGAAATTTTATAGAAAGGATCCTTATGGAACATTCTAAAAACATGTTAAACCTATGTTCGAGGTCAAAGTTCAAGAGTCAAAGTTCAACTTTTCAAACTGCTCCGATTAAGCTGAAAGTTTTACTGAATGATCCTGATGGACATTCTAACATTGCAATAATTTCGAGGTCAAAGGTCAAAGGGGTCAAAAGGTCACATTTCCAAATGCTACGATGAGCGGAAATTTTACTGAAATGCTCCTTATGGACATTTAAACATGTTAAAAAAATATTTTCGAGGTCAAAGGTCATTAAGGGGTCAAAGTCACATTCCAAATGCTCCGATTGAGCTGACATTTAAGGATCCTTATGATCCTCTAATATGTCTAAATATTTTTGAGATCAAGGTCATTTAGGGTCAAAGGTCAACTACCCGATGTGTTAGATCTGTCCCAGAGCTAGTTGTTGTTTTGTTTAGGGTTTTGTTTAGAGATAACCCGATTTTTGTATCGGACATCAGAACGGGAGACCGATTTTGCAGAAATCGACAAAAAAATATGTCAGAGCCTGCTGATTCTCAGCCAAGCTACTGAATGAAAGACAGGGACTTAGAATAATGGTATTTTACCTGTTTTAAATAGACACAAGATTGCTCAAAAGCAAAAAATTTAAAAACCCCAGTGCAACTCACTACTAGTACTCACTAGGGTTTGCTGGCTAATATATGAGGGCAAATCAGATCGGGATCGGTCGATACTTACAACAAGTTATTCAAAACAAAAAATATCGGCATCGGATCGGAAAAGGAAATCCTGGATCATTAAATTTATAGTTATGCAAATGTGGTCGTGCAGGCTTGTGCATTCAGTCAGGATGGGGAGTTTTATGATCCCGGGGGTCAGTCTTCATAGACAAGGGGGAATCATCCGTGTCCAAGAATTACGTAAAAAGGGAGTTTTTTCAGGAGCAGGAACGTTACGCACGTAACCTGAAAAGGGTCTAAAAAATCACCAAAAAATCAAGAAAACGGGTTATCTTTTCTAAATGAGGACTTCGTATTTAGGGTCCATATTTCATGTTAAGCATAAAAAAAAAATATAAAAAAGTGTCCGGAAGTCTGTACTTGCCTTCAAACCTGTGTTTCAATATCTAAATTTCCAAAATTTTTCGTAATTAAAACTCCAAATAATTTAAATGTCAGTAAATGCTAGGTTTATAATTTTCTTAAAAATAATTTTGGACATAATTTCGGTGCAAATTTGCGCAAATGCGGAAAATGAAGTGCCGAAATAAACATTCTCTAAATGCGACTTCTCCCGGAATCCTATATAGACAATAGAAAAATGTCTTGAAAACGAAATACCCAAAGGTTTCCGCGGCCAAAACCCCGTACAGCTTATGATCTCTCCATGAACACCTTTAATTTTATGATTAGTTCATCTAAAAAACCTTACATGCATGACTGTATTTTACTGTTATACGTCCGATCATTGGCTATATACAGTTTAAAGTTAACCACTTACCATATTCAAATTGTTTTTATCAAATTTGCATGAGGAAAATGTGTTTAGGAAAGCAGAATGTTGGTATGGGTTCCGCGCTTTCGGAGATGAGAGCGGCACTCCATCTCGCGCACTGATTAATTCTCGTGACACTTTAACCAATCAAGTCTGTTTTACTTTTTATAAGCCAATTTATCATACCTTATTTTTTGCTATAGTGAATCACAATACAGATTCAAATTATTTATCTTCAAAATTCGCATGAACATGTGCGTGTGGAAGTTGCAAGGCACCCCTCCCGCCGCTTGCGTAGCGCAATGACCGCTCAGGAGCCATATCGTCGACTTTATCGACTAGTCGTGCCGCCGTCCTGATGAGAATTGTTGGATACGCCACCTGGCTCAAAATGCATTGTCTCATTCTGGGCTGAAGAAATTAACTTTCCCAGATATTTTCTGAATACACCAAGCTCAGGACAAGCCTCTCTGGGGTGTAAAAAATACACTGAAAGAATTTGCGTTTGGGTTTTACGTATAAAGGGGTAATAATTGCATCATTACTGCCTTAGGGTAGGGAGAAAGACTAATACTAGTTTAGGGTATGCAAAATTGCGCTTACTGGTTTAGGGGCGCAAATTCCATCAAGTACGTGTTTAGGGTAGCGTAATTGCGCTGCTGGTACGTGTTTAGGGTTGAAAATTCAAGCTTCGAAACTACGTATTTAGGGTGCTTTGTGATGCTTGGACACGGATGATACCCCATTATCCTGCGAAGTGCCCCCCCCCCCCACCCCCCCCATGGTTTCTATTGGGAAACAAACTTTTTCCCTCTGGTACTATCCTGGATAAATGATGGTGGAATACTGGAGGGTGGAAAACACTGAGGAAGGGAATATCTACCACAAAAAGCGGCAAATCCATGGGACATTTGTTTCAGATTGAAATTCCACTCAGAATTTACTAAGACCCGAGTATGATTAAAGAGACAATGGCACATTGAACAGGCGGAACTCGTATTTACGCGCGATGCGGTAAAATATGTCCCCGCCGACTGTCAACGATCACTAGAAGTGAGAAATTGAATACATCAGACCACCCCCCTAATTCTGGCCAACACTCCCTACACTTGACGACCACTAGACTCCCTACTTAAACCATGCAATGACTCAAGAAATCTGAAAATTTCTTAAAATTCATAAAATTTAGTAAAAATATGATAATGATTCAGGTTGGCAACCACTATTTTTGAAAAAAACGTGACCACATTTTAAATTTGGGACCCATACGGGGTATGAGAATGGGTGAAAACACTGAGTTTTACGTATTTTCGCTTTTTTCCAGAATGTAAACAGGCTGGCACCTAAAAGACAGACCCACGTGCAACACCAGAACTAACAAAACCTTTCAATGGAAACATGGGTAACTACCTTTGTTTGTGGTAACTTGCTCCCCCACCTAGCAATTACTCTGTTTTTTTGATTTTTTACATCAAAATTTGTCCAATACTAATAAGTCGCGACCTCCTCAGCCACTTTCTTCCACAAAGTTACAATCCTTATAACGCTAAAGAACTCCCAGAAAACTTGTACACATGCCTGGCGGGAAAAATTATTAAATTATGCAAATGATACTTAATTACATATTTACAACCCAAATCTAATCAGTTGAGAACTCATCAACCAACTTCTTTCCACCAAGTTTTATCATTATACACCTTACAAACTCCAGATAAATTGTACACAGATTGATATTTTTCTGTCAATATAGACTTTTTTTCCCCCTAACCAAACCCACCCCTGACAGACCCAGGGGAGGACCTGGGGAATGATTACATGTTGAGTAGGGGTATCCACTCCTACAATATACCAAAGTTTTGGCTACTCTAGCTCTCAAAAAAATATATGCCCAATGTTCCAGGGTTTACCTTTTTATCATCAACATACGGACTACGGACGGACATACGGATGGAGCCCTTTTTTAGTTCAAAAATAGTGCATCCTCTAGAAGTTTTTTCAAAATTCATATTTTTGCATGGTTGTAGAACCTTGTACATACATTAGCCCTCACCTTAATTGATTAGCCCAACTCACAGGCGCATTATGGTTAAACTGAACGATTTTATAATTAATGTCTCCGTCGACATTAATTCAGCAGACGACGCGAAAATGGCCATTAAACACCGTCTGCGACCTTTATGGTTTTAATATCATGATTGAGTCTATGATATTCTGTATAGACACTTTGCGGTTGATAAGTTATGGCAAACTTAAAAGTTTGCCTAGCAATTAACACCTGATGTCTTTAAGCCTCTTACTAATGTCCCTCTCTTCTTTTGGGCATGTTATTTTATGTGTAAAATATATCTCTATCTTCCAATGGCATAGGCTATCATTTGAGAGTAAATGTGAAGAATTTCATATTTTTCTTAAAAGTGCCGTGCCGCTTAAATAAAAGGAGCCTTGAAGCCTCTTTCTGCCCCTTGTCTGGATGTGGAATCCTTATTTATAAAGCCTCTGCATGGCTGTCAAGTCATTAATATAGGTAAAAAGTGAGTTGTTGACATCAGCAATTTCATAACGTGGGGTCCTAAAATAAATCTCCCTTGAAACCATTGCAAGTGTTTATTAGGAGAAGAACATAGCACCCTATTTTGTACTATATTGATACCATCAGAGGCACATTTTCAATCCTAATGTCCTGAGAACAGATGCACACCTTTCCCACAACCAAATCACTAATTTCCAACCTCATTCTTAACCAGAATTTAAGAATATCCAAGAGATAGAAGCTTTTTTTCCTAAGTTGAAATGCTGCCAAACATTGAAAGGGGGGCTACGGAGCGTTGAACTTTACTGATATGTTCTGTCATTGAGCTGACCAAGGTTTACCCATTGATTATAAATACTGAAAGTACACAGTCAACTGCAGGAATGATACAATGGTTTCAACCAACAATAGGAATACACAGACAGATGACAACCAAGACCAAGATTACTATAGTAAATTAGTGTTGCTATTAAAGTTGGAAGATATACCTATGGGACACAACATTCGTCAATTCATTTTCCCAAGTGGATATCTATGCCAATATGCAACTGTGAAGCTACAGGATGTGGGTAACCATTGTGTGTTTTGGCGATCTTCAAAACGAAATATAATTCAGCAAACTACTACTAAAGCAATATAGCTCACCTTTTTTTGAAGAGCACAAAATTTTCAAAAGGTTAAAATTGTCCAATAATGGGTAAATTGGTTAATAAACTGTACCCATGAATTGTAAAGCTAAAATCCTAATTTGTCACACAAGAAATTCTGTAATTAGAATAAAGAGTGTGGATTCCTGATTCAATTCAACAGCTGCTGGAAACGTATGTGTATACGCTCATCCATTAGCGGTTCCTCCATCCACACTATTTCATGAAGATGATGCTATGACACTGGGAGAGATGGCTTTCATATTAAAATTTGACTTTTTTCAATGTCGACTGTTGTAAAAAGAACGGGGGTTTCCCCAATTCTAATTAAAAATCCCTACCCTTCTTTATGACAATACACAATGTGAGGTTACTGGTTACAGATATTTTTCTCGCGACCCCCCCCAATAACAAACACAAATGTGCAAAAACACGCTCATTTTTTTACCAAAGGGGGGTGTTCTATGATTGCTTTAAGATGAAAGTTATTATATGGAGGTTTATAAAAAAATACTAAGGGTAAAGCCATGGAGACTGGGCTGAGGTACTCACTGGGACCCTATGGGACCTCATTTGACAATGTGTCATTTGACAATGTTGTCACATTTCTCTATGGCCGAGTCAGGCTATTTTTCCAATAGTGTAACCATGCTTTAAGGCATGAAAAACCACACTGTATGATTTTTTTGCACTCATTTTTTGCATCTATTATTGAATTCACAAAGGCACCCAAAAATACAGGTGCTCCATTATCATTCTAAAGGATATAGGGGAAGGGATTTTATAAAGAGCGCCAAGTATGGTGTATGGAAAGGTTTAGCTGCCAGTTTTGAAATCAAAATAAAGTTCAATATTGCTTCACCCAACCTTTGTATTGCTCAAATCCTGTCCTCAAATAAAATACAATTGTGAATCAAGGTTATTGCACAAAACCAAAGATTTTTTTGAGAAACACTTTTTGGCGAAGGTAGCTTGTATACAGTCAGTTGTAAACAAAAATACTAGCCTTGAATTAATTAAGGAGATCCTCTCCCTCATTGAATCAACAAGGTTAAAGTAAACATCGCGGGCCACAGATGATCCCTCATACGAAGATACAGCTATGAAATTGCCCACATAGGTAGAAAATGGGCAGCTTGATTACTATAGTGGTATTGTTGGTATGGCTAGACTGAGACAATACTGGTGGTATTGTGTAATGGGTGGAGTTGCCGTCACAAATCTCCTGGCTTGTGCTTCCTAATGCGTTGCAAGAGATTGGAATTTCAATGGTGAGTGTGGCTAAAAATAATCATGGTTTCTGTACATCATCACATGTCTGAAGGTAGTATTTTTTACTGGTGTGTACAAGGCTCAGAAGTACTAATCTTTAACCGTTTATTGGAGATAATAATTAGAAAGCATAATAGTCAACGTTAATGCTACAAGTTTAAAGGTCCCTGGCCTGATCGCTAATAGACTCGTCCCCAGGGACCCAGATTTTACTGGAAGTGGTCAAAATTTTGGTTGTCAGGAGAAAGCGACTTATTTTCTCATTACCCTGTGAAATCTTAGGCTAAGGATGTTTGGTTTGGATGTTGAGTGAAAAGTGTGCCCCCTTTGGTGAACAATATTATTGTACACAGTACTCTGGGGTTGCAAAATCATGTTTTTAGCTCCCACACCAAAACGGAAACGGATTGAAATATCGACGCAAACTTTACAGATGGGGTTAGGGAGTGAGGCCATTCTATCAAGATGAAAAACTTAGACTTAACGGGCCATCCCCCTTTAATTGAGGGTATCTTCCCAATTGACTGAATTACATATACAGTTGATCTGTAATCCACCTAGCATCTGTCAAAAAGCACACTAAAATCTGCACACAGGAAATGAAGGGTTCTTTTTGTGCTGTTTGGGTTGCATGGTAATTGTAGGGACCCCAGGGCTAAAGGGAAATTTTAGTGTCAACCCTCACCTTAAGAATCGGAAATAAATGTTATTGGAAACTGTTAGTGTTAAGTCCTGTATTGTATGGTCCAGTTCTATGTGCCAAATTCTGTCTTTTCTACATGAAATTCAAATTTTGTAATTTTCTTATCATAAGGATAAAATTGACTACTGGAAGCATGTGAACACAGACATGATGCTAAGTCATGAGAAAACCCACCACGATCATGAAGATATCTATCAAATCAAAAACAACGAGAACTTTGCAGTTCTCGGCTTTCGCGCTTGCCTATATCATAAAATATAATGCAGGCTCATCTTACCTATCAGCGTGAACTTTTAGACGTTGACCGTTTTGGTTAACGAGCGTCATAGCAACATCCAACGATACATCCAGTGTGATAGCTGAATGCTAAGTGGTCCCAGCATATAGCTGGCGGCCCACAAAAAAGTAGTGCCTTAAATTACAAAATGCAACCTTATGAAAAAGGAGGGGAATGAATCTGGGCTCTGGGTAAAGTCAAGCAACCTACATGTATTACAAATGTAAAACATGTAGATGCTATATGTAGTGTAGTTGAGATTACACCCATGAAGTACAATTCAAAGCTGGTAGACATAGCAGTTCACAGGGCACAGTCCACCAATGCCACCAAAAGTACCGACCTGATAACTAAACTAAGTTTTTTCAATGGCAGATATGCCGGGGGCAATCAACTTGTTGGATAGGGGAAGGCGTGCCGAATGCCGAACTGAGCATGAGAACGATTTTTTTGGAAAGTAGGTCTTATGGACTGGATTTGGCAAATTGGAGGTTGTGGCAAAATTTCCCAAAAATTTTAGCCACAGAGCTAAAATTGTGAGCTTTTTAAACCATGGAGTCAAAAGTGTGTTTATGGCAAAGTAGGGTCTTAAAACAAAGCCTACTGAAGGGTTGTCCAAGAACTGCAGAAGAGGGCGAAATTAGGTCTATGCCACAACCCATAACCACCATTTTAAGTTATCGCTTCCCCCTCCCCGGGTGATATGGCAACAAGTTCCACAAATATGAGTTAATTTTTCCGTGACAAAATATGTTATGTGCACTCTACAATGGCCATTTTGTTATCAATTATATATAATTAGTGTGTTTATACAGTGGAGGAAGTAGATAGAAAATTACCTTGAAGCATTATCTTGCTCAGGTGAAGTCCAAACCTATCATGTAAATACTAATTGGGTAGTGTTTAATCGCAAAATGATCTAGTCAATATTGATCTTGACGACTAAAACCAATTCCAGGGATTCAGGACAATACGGTCAAATGAGTATGTCACCTAACTCAAAATGCCTCCATTTGAAATGCTTTGTCTCAAAGCTCGTCAAAATTAATGCATTTTGGTGTTTGATTGTTTATGTATACATGTTTTTTTTTCGGTAAAATAAAAATCAGAAAAACGTACATGTACTATACTTGGGCTAATAGTTCAAATGACATAAAATATCATTACAAAAAACAAACATGCATGTGAGATTTGACACAACTTTTGTATGCTTACAGCAATTAGTAACCCAACTTGTATGGGTTGTGTTTTTGTAGACACAATGTAGTACAGTGACACGTTAAGTATGCTACCCCGACATGATGCATGAATCACATCGCGCATGAAATGGCTCCCACTTACCATGGACAGGTTTGCCTGCAGATAAAACTTATCTCAAAACGCCTATGATTTGCATATTTTTGAAATGTCATGTAAAAATGGAATTCTGTGGAATTCACTAGCAGTTTTTGGGTTCATCGCAGTGTATATGTGGTTATTCTGAAATCAGATCGGACTTTTTCCATGCTATATTGAGACTGTGAATTCTGAAATCATGTTCAAGCAACTTATTTTGGGCAATTCATAAAACTTTCTTTACCACAACTAGTCATGAGCTAACAATCACTCACAGCATCAAGTGAAACTCAACTCAGTTTAAATTGGCGTACATTCTTTTGACAGGGGGGGGGTGATGAAAATTATGAATGAAAACAGGGTTTGCTGCAAGATCCTTATTACTAGCACATGCATGCGCAAAGCGCACTAAGAGTAGTAGTAGTAGTAAATCCAAAATTTTAAATCGGGTTTTGTCCCCGTGAACTAGGGTGGGCCGGATTCACTCACATTCGCAGCAACCGCCTTCTCCTCCTTCCACTTCACCTGATCAATGCATCCTCATCCTCAACCCAACCTCATACTCTCCTCCACTTCCTTCTTCTTGAAAGATTCTTTGGACATCCTTCCTCCTCAAACCTCCCACCTCAAGACTCAAAAGCCCGTCTTAAAACATGCCTGTCATCTTTCCTCAGCACATGTGCCATACAATGCACCGATTGACTTTCCAAAAGGTCCATCGCCTCTCCAATCAACATCTGCATCAAGTCTCAGTCTTCATCGTCCATCAACTTCACACCCCACACATCCATCTCATTCATTGCCTATCTTTGTCCTCCTCAGAATCCCCATTAATGTTCGGTCAGACACCATGTCTCAATACAGCATCACCGATCTCACACCGCTCTCACACATCTAGATACTTTCATCTTAAAAGGATATCCTCTTCCCTTGCAACAACTCTCCAATTCCATAACCTTCACCCAACCCCTACCTACTACCAGCTGGTCAACAGCAACCCGCAATCCCCCGCCCCCACTAACCCTGTCCCAGGTAATGAATCCTTCACCGAGTCCACTCATACACAAGAAACTTTTCCTCTTTGGTCCACACACGCCAGCACCTTCTCGCATCTCCCATCAAATAAAAATCTATTGCAAATTGGGGTCACGCTCTTAATCTGTGTGCATCTCTCATGAATCCATTCCTGCATTTCTCACACCATACTGAATTTGCACTAAAAAAATTGCTTCATTTAGAACCTAAAATTGTTAAATGTAATTGTAATTAGACCACTATGCATTACCATTTTAAACTATTATGGTAAAAATATGAGGGTTTTTGGTCAAAAAAACATGCTCGGGCATCAACAGTGATGGGGGGGGGGGGAATGATCGCAGTGACCATTACCTCTCATTCAAAAATATTGGGTGGATGATTGCCTATGCCTGGTACATGTCCTTTGAAATATACACCATTATTCTGTATAAAATAGAAACAAGCAGAACTCAGGCAGGTCCCTGCTATTGCTGTGTTAGGGCCTGACGGCTCAGTGTGTGCAAGTCCCTTTAAAATCATCAAAATTATATTGATAACTGATATCAATTATGTAAATGTTAACATTTGGGTCAAAATCTGGGGTTATTGAACATTTTATTAACAATTTTACCACATATGTATGCATGCAGGCACCTACATCACATGCCACACACACACAGTTGTCATTATAGGCAGGGACAAACAAATGCTACGAAAGTCTTCAGTTAAATGTTTAAAATGGTCACACCATATGTTGCTCTCGCGCACAATTATGTGTTCAAATCCTACTAAGCAAATGTCAGCCACATCAAATGTTTATTTAACTGAAGCCTAATACAGATCAATATTTAAATTTTTTTCCTGCAGATTTAAACATCCACATGTGTAATAGAAAAGTCCTGGATTTCTTCCCGTCACCATTATATCACATGTGCGTAAGACATTGCTTTCCTGGTCACATTCATCATCACGTGAACAACTTCCAAAGTTAAAGCAGCATTAATTTACATTACTAAACCTATATCTACTTTGAAGCAAACACTTTGGTGTGACAGATGTTGAATATGACATCTTAGTCCATCCAGACTCAGTAGGCCTATTTCTCGTTTGTCACCGCTGTTTTGACCCCATGCAAATTGCCTCTATTTTTAGAACAATTTTAAGCAGTGGCGCCACAGTTTTGACATGCAAGAGTTAATCTCTGCAACAATCAGACAAATCCAGTGATGGAATCTTGCCATAGAGGCCTACAAAGGTCTGATTTTTATGTTATAGCGCCCTCATGTGTCCATTCTCCATAGAAAACAAGGAAAACTCAATTTTTAGGAAAATCTTATTTAGCCTCGCAATGAAATTGGGTTAAAATTTACACAGGATGTAGTTAGTGGACTAAATAATCCCAAATCAGTTGTCAAAACTGTGTCGCGGCATATTTTGTTTTATTCTATTTGTCAAATAAAGGAGACTTTCAAACAGCTGTGTTGGGCTCTCTTCCTCAATACCTCTCCCTCCATGGCATCCATACATTTATCATTACTTTTGTACTCACAATTCAGGATGAGCAGACACTTCTGTTGGATTCAAACGCTTCATGCAGTGAGATGACATTGAGGAGACATATATCATTCAAGATGTTGATCTCTCTCACAATTGTTTCTCTTTTGGCCACCTCTTCGACTGGCCGCATTGCGCCGTTTCTTGAAAATTTTCCCTGCAAAGTCCTTGCCGGTCTTGACATCGGTGACTTTTTTTAACTCTGAGAACTGGCCGTGAAAAAAGGAAAAAGTTTAATAAATCATTGTTACTACTATAAATGCATACCAAGACTACAATGAGGGGTCCCAACATCGTGGCATAACCAGACCTTTGCAAATGGGGGGGGGGGACGAAGGGGTGCCGAGGCATTTTCTGGGGACGAATTTGGGTCCTTCTACATAGACACTGTACAAATGGTCAGTTATTGGGAGGGGTAAGCGCGCACCCCTTCCCCGCTGGTTACGCCACACAAACATCACACACTGGCAGATAAAGAAAAAGTGTCTACAATAATCAAATCACAAATTTGGACATTCAAAATACTAAAATCATTAAATATTTTATTTCCATTTTAAATGAATTAAACTAAAATGCAGTTTTTTACACATGCACTTTGTTAAAGGGAAAACAAAAAAATGTGAGTAGCTGTTTATTTTTTGTTTTCAAGAACCAATTTATATAATTACTGTAAATTATTTCTGGGGTCAGGTCTGCACGTACCACATGTTAATCAGGGTTACATACACCAATATTGAAACAATTCAACTTTGTTTTCTGCAAAGAACCCAACCTAGCACAATTACACATACCAATACCACACAATACAGTGTAATTACAAAAGCATACTACAATGGACTGTATTGATTTAGTAAAGTATTAAAGGAGCTTGTTGCCAATTTATGGGTATTGTGTTCTTACTTGATATGAGAGCCTGGCCACTTGCACATACACCCCATCAACTTCAAGTACCGTGGAAAACAAACTTGTGGCTTTTGATGGTAGACGCAATAAGCAGTTGCAAAGCCCTATTCATACTGTGCTAATATTGATGGTTAACCAACCACTAAAACGGCGGTTTTTTGTTTATATATTGGGAAGAAATGGTTTGAGGGCTCAAATTTCAGGACGACAATGAGAAAAATATGCGGCCTTTCATCTGATTATCAAAGTCGATACTACTTCCGGGAACATCGGGGGTCTCAAGATATCAGAACAAGCCCCTTTAAGGTGTCATTTCGATTGCCTTTTTTGGTAAATTGTTTGATATAAATAGGGTTATGTTGCTTCCTTTCCCAACCTTCAAGCTACAATTTTAATGCAGATGATAGCAACAATTTTGTGTGAAAAAATATATTTAAGTTAAAGCCATTTTGGATGTAATTACAGTCCTTGTATTCAAATGTGGTGGTTTGCCTGTCTTTGAGGCAATGCATTTTGTCTTTCTTTGTTCAGGTTATTTATTTCACATGATACATCACATAAGAATGCCCACCTTCATGCAATGGCGGATATTGCAAATGCAAGTGAAAGAAATGGCCTTCTGCAGGGGTATTTTTTTAAACTGATGGAAAAATGAAATCTGAGTTTCATCATACATCCCTATACAACATAGTTTTTTATTTCAAGATGATGCTGTCTTCATTCTATATTATAATACGCACATGTATCTGTCTGCCGGTCTGTCGGCTTTTTTCGGAGGCCGGGACAGTCTAGGTCACGGAAACTTGTGGGTGGGTTTAGCTGGGCGGCCAGATCAAGTGTGATTGGTACCAGATACGTGCCCACAAGCTGGCTAATCGCAAAAAACAGATCACATTTTGGGTTGGCTTCCAAAACAGTAATCATATAATCCTATCATATGTGGTTCCAAAAACAAGGAATTGAAACATTAATACTTTCATGCGCCCTTTTTGCGGATGCCAGGGGGCGTACGGTCATGGACAACTTGGTGGGTGGGTTTAGCTTGGGACGGCAGATCAAGTTGATGGCTACCATACGTGGCCCCACAAGTGGCTAATCGCAAAACAGAATCACATTTTGGGTGGCTTCCAAAACCAGTAATATAGTTATCCTATCATATGTGGGCTCCAAAAACAGTAATTGAAACATAATCCTTTCAGTGCCCTTTTTTCGCGATGCCAGGGGGCGTACGGTCATGACACTTGGTGGGTAGGGTGTAACTGGGCCGGGACGGGCCAGATCAAGTTCAATGCGTTAGCGGATATGCCCCATAAGCCAGGTAATTGCAAAAAATGGTTTTCAAACAAGTAGTGCTTAAAAAGCCAGATGATACGACGAAAAAACCGGGGACGCCTATTAATGTATATTAAATTACATGTCGCCCATATGAGTGCAAGCCTATCTTCTCTTTTGTCCCGATGTTTGAACCCATGCACAATATGCCTCTTATTTTTAGACCAATTTTAAGCGTGGGAACAATTGTGACATGCAAGAGCTTATTATCTCTGCCCAAATCAGACAAACCCATTGCTGGAATCTTGCCTATAGGGCTACAAAGGTCATGATCTGTATGTTATAGCGCACTCTAGTGCCCATTCTCATAGAAAACAAGGAAAAACTCAATTTGTAGGAAAATCTTATTTGCCCGCAATGAAATGGTAAAAATTTACACAGGATGGTAGTTAGTGGACTAAAAATCCAAATCAGTGGTCAAAACTGTGTCCCGGCAATATTTTTTGTTTTATTCTGATTTTGGTCAAAATAAATGAGACTTTCAAACAGATGTGTTGGACTCTCTCCTCAATTACCTCTCACTCCATGGCATCCATACATTATTCAATTACTTTCTTGTACCTCAAAATTTCAAGGATGAGCCAACCATTCTGTTCTTGGATTCAAACACTTCATGTAGTGAGATGACATTTTGATGAGACATATCATTCAAGATGGTGATCTCTCTCAAATGTCGTCTCTTTTGGCACCTCTTCGACTGCCGCATTGCGCCGTTTCTTGAACAAATTTCCCTGCAAAAGGTCCTTGCAGGTTTGACATCGGTGACTTTTTAACTTGAGAAACTGGCCGCTTGAAAAAAGGATAAAATGTGGAATAAATCATTGGTACACTATAAATGCATACCAAGAAATGAGGTCCCAACATGTGCATAACCAGACCTTTGCAAATGGGGGGGGGGAAGAAAGGGGTGCCGAGAGCATTTTGCGAGGGACGGAATTTGAGTCCTTCTACATAGACACTGTTACAAAATGGTCAGTTATTGGGGAGGGGACGCTCGCCACACTGCCCCCGCTGTTAACGCCACTACAAACCATCAACACCACTGGCAGATAAAAGAAAAAAAGTGTTCTACAATAATCCAATCGCAAATTGGACATTCAAAATACTAAAATCATTAAATATTTTATTTCCATTTTAAAGAATTAAAACTAAAATGCAGTCTTTTGACACATGCCCACTTTGTTAAAGGGAAAACAAAAAAACATGTGCTAGCGGTTTAGTTTTGTTTTTCAGAAACCCAAAGTTATCATAATTACTGTAATATATTTCATGGTGTCAGGGTCTGCACGTACAAGTCTATATCAGGGAAATTACACATATTGAAACAATCTCAACACCTTTGTTTTTTGCAACAGCACACCTAGCAACTAATTACACATACCAATACAACACAATACAGTGTAAATTACAAAATGAATAATACAACTGTACTGTATATGATAGTAATGCTATTAAAGGAGCTTGTTCCAAAGTGTATGTTATTGTGTTATCTGTTTGATATGAGAGCCCTGGCACTTGCACATACCACCCCATCAAGTTACCGGGGAAACAAACTTGCGGGTGTGATGGTAGACGCAATAAATGCATTTGCAAAGCCCTATTCAATACTGTGCTAATATTGTGGTTAACACTAAAACGGCGGTTTTGTGTTAATCTGGAAATTGAAATGGATTGGAGGGCTCAAATTCAGGACGACAATGAGAAAATAGGGCTTTCATGATATCAAAAAATCGATACTACTTACGGGAATCGGGGGGTCTCAAAGATGATCAGAACCACGCCCCTTTAAGGTTGTCATGTCGATCTGCTCTTTTTTGTGTCTTAGTTCACTCGTTGTGAGTCTTTTTTTGATATAAAATTTAAGGTTTGTGTTGCTTACTTTCCCAACCTTCAAGCTACAATTTTAATTCAGATGATAGCACAATTTTTGCGTGAAAAAAATATGTTTAAGTTAAAGGCTGTTGTATTCGTAATTACCGTATTGTATATCAATTGGTTGTTGTGGTGGTTTGCCTGTCTTTTGAGGCAATGGATTTTTTTGTCTTTCTTTTTTCAGTGTTATTATTTTCACATGATATCATCACATAAAGAATTCCATCATTCATGAATGCGGATATGTTGACAAATGACCAAGTGAAAAGGAAATGGGCCTTTTCTGCAGGGGTATTTTTTTTAAACTGTGGAAAAATTAAATCTGAGTTTTCACTCATTACAACCCTATACAAAATATTTTTTATTTCAAGAATGATGCGTGTCTTCATCTATATTATAATACGTCACAGGTATCTGTCTGCCTGTCTGTAGCCTATTTCTCGGAGGCCGGGCGTCATACGGTCACGAAACTTGGTGGGTGGGTGTAGCTGGGCCGGGCCAGATTTCAAGTTTGATTGGCTACAATACGTGCCCCACAAGGCTGCCTCATCGCAAAAAACAGATCATTTGGTTGGCTTCCAAAACAGTATTATATTTATCCTACATATGGGGCTTCCAAAACAGTAATGAAACATAATTCCTTTCAGCGCCCTTTTTCTCGGATGCCAGGTATATTCCACCCTTCTAGTTTGTGTGTTGTCCGTTAACAGTTTTCTCTTTTTTTTCCCACCCTCATTGGGAACCTAATCTTTTTAAACCTACAGTCAGGAGACTACTCAGCACTCTACCGGGGCGCCTCTCCCTTCGTTCTCCTACCGAGCACACCCTAGAGCGGCGCTAGGGCCTTTGTAGTTTTGAAGCTAGCCCGGTAGCCCCTTACAACTTTTGTGTTTGATGACGAAGAAGAAGATTAAGAAGGAATCCCAAGGAGCACAATATACCCGGCCGCCTAAGTAAGCGGGTTTAATAATTATGCAGAATTGATAAGATTCTGAAGTTAAAATTCAGTGGGTGTATGAGACCACAAATATAAGCAGTTGTGAAACCTTGTCTCAACCTCTTATTACTGGCAAAAGGGGGCCGCGTATTCAATTCTGAAAAACTGATTAGTATGAGATACAGTTTGTTACGCTTAGATTGCCCTTTTAATGTATGAGTATGCCATGAACAAATATTTGTGCACATCAAGATTAGTACTGGTTCTAATCATATCCGCCCACGTTAAGAAAAAAGGACGTTTAGAAATCTAACAAATAGATTTAAAGTCTATTTACACTTCTTTTTTTAATAGGCAGGCTATTCAAAATCAAGTTGTGGTTGCTGAACAAAATATGCATGGTGTTGAGGGACCGGTCCCGGGCGGGGGCGGGAAAAGGTACTGTGGGAGGTGCCGGTGCGGGAAGAAAACGAACAAAAAGATATGAATCCCAAAAAAGTGGCGAATGTTGTGAGGCTTTGGGCGGTGAAACGAATTAGGGGAACTTCTAATTTGTTTCTAGACCATGTGGAGTAAGATGGGCAGTATGGTGTGATATGGCCTGAATTATTTTGCCGTGTGAATGCAAGAAGGTAGGTTTTTGTTAGGTAAACCAAGTTTTAAAATCTTGTTTTGTACTCGTTAAAGGGGGGTGGCCAGATAGACCTCACACTCAGCAATACTTCTGTGTGAGGTAGCAAGTGCAATACTGCTGGGGTTATACATCTGTTACTGCCATGTATTAGGATAACTCAATTTATTTCCTTGAGTAGTGGCTATCGAAACAGTGGTTCTTCACGCAACTTTGTTTGCCTGAAGAACCATTTCAAGAGCCCACTGACCAAAGACTTGGTATAATAGGATAAGATAAGAATTTGTGTTCGTTTTGAGGCAGCTTAAATCTAGTAGCTATTTTGGCAGCAAACTGAATTGTACCCTTCATTCAGCATGAGTAAACTGTATGGATTGGTATGAACACACTGTTTTTGCCTTCAGTTGTCAAAGCTTTCATGGTTGGTAGATAAGCTGGCCTTTATGGCAGATTACTCCACAACGACATAATTGCAGCGAGAAATTTTAGCCATGTGGGAGAATGGCACCCTTTTGCAACAGCCAAGAGTTTCAACATTCCGGTCCACCTTCAAATAAGATCCCTGTACAGAACTTAATTCACGGCCATTAATTTGGCAAATTGATGACATTTCAAAGGTATATAAATTGTTTGGAATTCTTATTAAAGCAGTAATCCATTATGCTAAGCAATATTGAGACTGCAGGGAAACGCGGAAAGTAAAAAATCTAATTCTTTCAGTTTTGGTTGATATCACATGAATCAAAGATAGCAGTTGCAACAGCAACCAGGCCAGAGAAAAAAATAAAAATCCTTTCTGGGAACTAAGGTCCTCATGTAAAATTTTCCTGTGAAATTTGTAAAATGGTGCCTTGTGCACAAATTCCCTACGACACTGCACTTTCCTATAGGAATTAAAAAAACGATCCCCATAATCACAAAAAAAAAATTGGAGAGATTTTTTACAATCTTGCCGCGGTTTGCTCCGATTCCATAGAATAGTTAGGGGTTTGTATTTTTTTGGCTGTCTTAATTTTTTTTCTGCCAAGCCCTGATTTTCTGGGAATGTCAATACCAGGATACTGGGGATTTCGAAAGGCCTGGACAGCAAAGTCATTGATGGAAAGATTGCGTTTTGATTCTGCATATTTGAAGAATGGGCTGAGTAAGTGTAAAGATATGACAAAGAAGGAAACTGAAGGACCTGAATACAGAGGAACCAGAAGAATGCATTGTGTGATTTTTGAACCTTTCTATACTCGTAATCGGTACCACTGGAAATAGACAGCCTTGTGGCATTCTGGCTTAGCTGCAAAAAATAGACCCATGTACTGTGTATAAAATGGTATTGTGCTTTGGTGGCATGAAACAGCACATGCATGCACCTTAAATCCCTCTATTTTTTGACTACAGATTAAGAATATGGGGCAATTCCTACGATTAAGAATATTGATATCCATTTCTGTGATGTTTTAGGCATGTCTATTTCGTATTGATCCAAAAATATAGTTCTGGTGATTCGATAGATATCGTTCAAATAAAGCTCAGCACAAACAATTGTTCTGATGGTGATTGTTTATGTGTTGGGGCAGATTACTCGATCACGTAACACCTACCCCATTGTCCAAGGGTTGCAATTTGTCCATTTTGGACATAAAAATTCAAAATTCTAGATAAGAAAAATCTGCATGGGTTAGGGCATATGTACAATAGGCCAGTGATTCAGATTGCCATACAAACCTTCAAACTTCTTTGTTAATCGGGAGAGGGTTATCTCAACATCGGCTGTTCAGGAATGTTATCTTGCTTCAAAATAGGTCACTGTGAGGTGTGTATTATCCTGAATGCAGTTATATTGCAAGCTTACAAAAAGGCTACCAGTAGAAAATGTTGTATCTTTACCAAACACACTGTGGTCTTCGTGTACTTGCATTGTGGTAATAAAGTGCATATCAAAAATAAAATGATATTTTAATTTGAACTGCAGATTTGACAACCTTTGCTGAAATTAAAAGGCTGACTCAGGCTGATTCTTCAGCAACAGAAAACCTTTTTGTATGACTGCAGAAAAAAAGGCATTCATATAAATCCACAGTTTAAACTTTAAAAGTTTAAAGTATATCACCTGTTAACTTTAAAACAGGGGCATTTTGTGATCCATGCCTCGTACTCCCGACTTTGCCTTTAAAAAAGTGAGATTTTAAAAATTAAAAAAAGAAAAAACCTAAAAAATTAAGTTTAGTATGTGTGCTAATCTACATCAAACTCGATTGACTCTGGAAAGAAATGTGGTTTTTAACACATTTTCTGTCTGCATAAATGGACAGAATAACAACACAGTTGCCTATGGGCACCATGATCCACACATTGGCTCTAACTTCAACTGAATATACAAACAGTGAGTTGCTTGGGATCACGAAATTACACCTTGTAATATTGTGTGTTGGTGTGTACTAATTTGATGGCCAATTCAATTTTTCTGCAGAAAAAATTTGTATTACACACTATCCCAATGGGACCTATGCCCAAAAAGCAAGATTGGAAAAATTGGATTAAGAAATTTGGAGAATGTTGCTTTTTCATTGATATCTAGTGACTCTGCAGGTACAGAATCATAAAATACATCTTGGAAAGTATAATTTGATTGGCAGTATTGTATCACAATTATGGCAAGGGATTTGGATTCATGTTATTTCCCTGTGTTACATAATTGGGACACCCTATACCTTGTGCAAATAAACCAGGAAGTAAATTATTGGATTGTACAAAATAAAGTGGGCATTTGCTGAAAATGTAATAGTTTTTTGCCAACGTCCGACAGATTCACAAATACATTTATAGATTGTGTGGATGATAACCGGACACTAAGTTGGTAGGCTAAAAATTAGTCTGTGTCAAAGACGCCTCGCATTTTTTATTCCACCAACGCGAGCGCGCCGAAGGCGCGTGTCGAACGCCGGAGGCGTGAGGCCAAGCGGAGCGAGGCGTCTTGCGCAAATTGGTATTTCCCTTGGCAAGCATAATGTGTCAATCAAGTATGTCGTAATCGATTAGCACAGCCCAATTTAATCGATGACAACGTTTTCAGACACTTGCCAATATCGATGACATGCCCGTCAAACTTACCATACGATTTTTGCACGGCCGATTAGCATACGGATTCAAAGAAAAATAGTTCAATCGGACGAAATTTTGACAAGCTGCGGAGTGAGTCCGTACGGGTATGTGAATGGCAGAGGGGCTAGTTGAGCCCGTCGGACGAAATAAAGCGTTCCCCAGTAAAAAGTATTCCACTTCCATGACACAAACACACTTGAATATATGACTAGACTAGGGCATACGTCAGCATTTCTATCAAATATTCGTACTGCAGTGACCAGTCACAATTGCCACTCACAGACATAACAAGTGAGTTTTGAACATAAAATGATTCAATACTGACCCGCGTATCATCCTGCCCGCAAATGTGGCGTGTGGCGAACATCCCAAAAATTCAAGCCAGAAATGAAGTCTAGTTCAAAAAATTCACGCCGAGACTTTAGGGGGAAACGCACCTCCTAGTCCTCGTCTAGGAAGACTTACCTCGGCAAATTACCATGACAAATTGACCAGGCAAAGGCACCTCTCAAAATGTCCAACATACGGCACATTAAAGGCTAACTCTCGGCCGACCACCATCTGGTTCTGAACGAGCAATGGAAACTATCGTGTACCAATACAACATGGTTCACTACATGACTGAAATTAACATTTAGTAAACCGTATCACATCAGTACACGCGTAGCCGTCTCAAATACGCTCATCTCATAATATACTCGGCACCGCACCGGGACTCGAGCACAGGCTGCAGCTAGCTCAAATAATCCTACACACCGTCACGGCTCCTCACGAGACGTGTAATTCACCCTGATTTGCACCGGGACCGTTTCACAGCAGCAACGAGTGTTTGTGTCGCCATTTAATTCCAGCGTGCGTCTCAGGGATCCCGCTGTCATGGCTGTATTCGCTTCGTTTTGAATTCGTTACCAAAACTCAATAATTGATGGTTATGATCAGGTACCAATAAACTCGTTCTTCTGGGAACAATTTTAAGCGAACGATGACATCATGATTGACCAATCAACGATAGCTATAGTTTCGGCAAGAAAAATACCGAAAAAAACAATAAAGTAACCAAAGAAAAAGAAATATTTGCGAAAAGGCTTTGATACGACTCAGGCGGTTGAGCGGTCCAGAGAGGGGCGGGAATCCCGACTAAATTGAATAAATAATCAAAAGCCTTGATAAAAGGCTAGTAAAATCGAAAATATCTGCCCCGTGTTCAATCCGGGAAGTATAAATGTTATCCTCAAAGGATATGAGCTTACTTCCTGATTCGGTGTCGCCATTGTTGGTGTCATGATATTTTTAATTCTTAAGCATTAGCATTTTTTTTATATTTTCCAAGACAATGATTTTTAAGAGATGGCATCCACCCTTATCTTGATTGGTCAAACAATATCATTTGTGTGAATATGGACTAGCATGGTCCAGTTAAGTCTCTTGGGATGTAAACTTCGAAGTTTCATGGTGGTTTGCGCAAAATTGACACTGTTCCAACCATTAAATTATGAGAACGGTTTTAAAAGCAAGTTTTTCTCCACCCATATTTTAATATATAAAGGTCAGCAATGAAGATTTCAAAATAACAGGGGGGGTGTCCCTAAAAATGTTAAAAATTCGAGGCTGATTTTGCACTCGTGTAAAGCTTCTATCAAAAAAATCCCCATCTGAAAGGATTAGCTTGCCGTTTTTGTCACCTGCATGATGTCACAAAGACACTAATCCTAAAATCAGGGCTATAGGGAATTTGGGGGCCTTAAAGCCAGGGAAGAAGTTTGGGCCTTTTGCGTTTGTATGTCCTTAAGCTGGCATTCAGGCCATTAGCTGATTAATTAGTGTAAATCAGTTCATGTTATATCAATTTTCAAATACCATCGATCTTTGTTTCTAAGATTTCTTTCTTACATCAGTTTTGAGCTTTGCCAGAAAAAATAGTATTTGATTAACACCCCAAAAAAAATGACACCCTCTTTGAACTGGCCTGGTAGTTCCCTGGTGTCAGAGAACCACCATCTGTAGAGTGGTTACTGGCCCACTAAAGTGGTAGACGTTTCGATAGAAGTCCCATTGATGCAAATGAGGTAGTTCCATTCATACCGTCAAGCACTAGCACAAGTCATTAAGCGGCATGACGGAATAATGTAATACCTTATGTGCATCAATGGGACTTCTATATGAAAGTCTACCACTTAAAAGTCTGTTGCCTGTGGTGTAGGGTGTGTCACTTACTACATTAAAAAGCTATTAAAGGCGGACTCTCAGATTTTAAAATAAATTTTTTTGTAGAGTATAAAAGTAGTCATCTAGAACTAAGATAGTCTCCTAAAAGGCTTATTCAAAGTAAAGGTGAATCGGATTGTCGTTTCAGCAGTAAGCATTTATGCCACAGTATAAACATGCAAATAGTTACCGTTTGGTTAACCAACAAATCGAATCAGGAATTTTATAAACAAAGTTGCGATTTTCTATATGAAGGAATCAAGTGAGCTTAGTTTTTCACACAGTGAGTTAAGTCTATGGAAAAGCATATGTATATGTGCCAAAAAAAACATGGTTTGTTTGAAAAATGAGTGCGCCCTCACGGAATCTCTGAGTCAGCCTTTAACGTAAAAATATTGATTCAAAAATTTGGGGGGGATGGTTTTAACAGTGAAAGCTCTTATAAACCTCTCATTTCAGTAGTGTTAGTGTTTGATTTTCCCACAAATGGTGGATGCAAGATTCAATGGCTACTTTCTTTAGGTGAAAAGTAAATGTCAAAAGTGCAAACAATTGATTTTACTGATGCAAAAGAAATATTGTCAGATCGCCTTCAATTTCTTCACAATTTGAACTTATTCCAACATAGAGGATGTGCAACAAGTGACACCTTGATTAACTGTGATCTTTTTGTGATCCTTGACTTGTTAAAGAGGAAAAGGATGCCGCTGTACAGATTAGGAGAAAAAAGAACTCGCAGCATAAGAGTTGTATGTTGGAAATTGTTCTGGGCTAGACTTTCAGATGTACAGGGGCTCATTGTACAAAAACAAGATGCAACAAAAAAGGTGGCTAATATGACTTTCGGGGGACAAAACAAAATTCAGACTTTGGCCCTAGTTCTAGGACAAATAAGCAAAGATATAACTTCAATCCAAATTACGAAACGGGCAAATGATTATTTTATGTTTAAAGGAAGAGTGGCAAAAAAGTCATAAGTGCAATAGCTGGCATTGTCTGAAATTTCATCAAACATACTGTATTGTCAGTGGCTCTTGAAATTGGCTCTTCAGGCAGCCAACAGTCACTCTGAAACTATTTCAAGAGCCACTAACTAAAGAAAAAATAATTAAACATCTCCTAGTACATGGCAGCTCACAAGATGTATCCATATGGCAGCATTAATTAAAACCTTCTAAGCACTCACATGACATGCCAACTTTTAAAGGGACACAACTATGCATTCCCTAACCATCCCAATTGATGGTTACTGCATCATTGATGCACTCGTTTAAATTCCAATGTGGTAATTGGCACATCATATCAAAAGGTACATACATGAAGACCAAAGTCAGGCATAGCCTCTTCTCCACATCAAAAGATGTATCTTTTGAGGATCAGATAAAATGTCATGCTAAATATAAAAGAAACAACAAGAAAATTTTCCCATTACATCTTCGAAGATATAACTTTGTTGTTCCAAGTTTCATCACATTGCTTGTTTTGCATCCTCTCAGAAAATAACAAAATAGATGTTTTAGGTTTTTGTTTTTGAGGCTGCAAATTCAGAAGTTCAAGCTGGTGTAAAATTTTGTTTGCTTTGTAGCAGTACAGTAAGATGTTGCAGTGTACAAATAAATTGTGTAAGCAATATACAAGTGCTTTATCAGTGTTGCTACATTTAACAAATTAATATGTAGGGCCTATACGCAATGGAAAAATACTTGATTATCATCTTTATATTTTAATATACCTGCAAGGGTTAAAATCCTTCTTCCTTTGTAATGAATTTTGTTCTTTTTGAGGCAGCCTTTAAATTGTAGCTATTTTGGGCATCAACTGCATTGTACCATCATTCAGCATGATTAAAACTGTATGGCTTGGTATGAACACAATGTTTTTGCTTCAGTTGTCAAAGCTTTCATGGTTGGAAGATAGCTGGCCTTTATGGCAGATTACTCCACAACGACAATTTTTGTGGCAAGAAATTTTAGCATGTGCGGAAGAATCCACCATTTTGCAACAGCAAGTTTCACAAATTCCATCCCCCCTTCAAATAAGATCCTTGTACAGAAATTAATTCACGGCAATTAATTTTTGCAAATTGATGACCATTTCAAAGTATATAAATTTGTTGCAGAATTTATTATTTTAAAGCACTTAATCCTTTTATGCTAATCATAATGTTGAGACTGCAGAGAACTGGGAAAGTAAAAATCTAATCTTTGTTTGTCATTATTTGGTGATATTACATTAATCAAAGATAGCAGTTGCAACAGCAACCGGGCCAGAGAAAAATAAAATCCTTTCTGGGAACTAAGGTCCTCATGTTAAAATTTTTCTGTGAAATTGAGTAAAATGGGTGCCTTGTGCCACAAATCCCTACTGACACTGCACTTATCCTATATGAATAAAAACGATCCCCATAATCAACAACAAAAATTGGAGAGATTTTTTTTTAAATCTGCCTCGGTTTTCTCCGATTCCATAGAATAGTTATGGGGTTTGTATTTTTTGGCTGTCTTAATTTTTTTCTGCAGCCCTGATTTTTTTGGGGGAGGAAGGCTGATACCAGGATACTGGGGGATTTCGCAGGCCTGACAGCAACTGTTAGTGATGAAGAATGATTGTTTTTGATCTCTGCATATTTTAAGAATGTGGGAAGAGTAAGTGAAGGACATGCCAAAGAAGAACTGAAGGGAGCTGAATACAAAGTGAACCGAAAGATGCATTGTGTGATTTTTGAACCTTTCTATACTCAAATCGGTACCACTGAAATAGACACACCTTGCTAGGCATTCTTGCTTCCACTGCAAAAATAGACCCATTTACTGCAGTGTATAAATGCTATTGTGCTTTTTGAGTTTAATGAAACAGCAAATATGCAAATATATTAAAACCATGTATTTTTTGTACTACAGGATTAATAATATGGGGCAATCTCTATATTTAGAATATTGATATCATTCTGTGATGTTATTAGGCATGTCTATTTCGTATTGATCCAAAATATAGTTCTGTGTGCTTAGATAGATATCGTCAAATAAAGCTCAGCACCAACAATTGATTCTGATGGTGATTGTGTTATGTGTTGGGAGCAGATACTGGTATCACGTACAATACCCCATATGTCACTGTGTTACAATTTGTCCATTTATGGACATAAATTACAAAATTCTAGATGAGATAAAATCTGCATGGGGTTAGGCATATGTACAATAGGCCAGTGATTCAGATGCCATACAAATCTCAACTTCTTATGTAATCGGGAGACGGGTTATCTCAACATCCGCTGTTCAGGAATTTTATCTTGCTTCAAAATAAGGTCACTGTGCATGTATCATCCTGCATGCAGTATATTACCAGCTTTACAAAAAATGGCTACCAGTAGAAAATGTTGATCTTTACCAAACACACTTGTAGTCTTCTTGTACTTGCATTGTGGCAATAAGAAGTATACATCAAAATAAAATATTTAATTTGAACTTGCAGATTTTGAAACCTGCTGAAATTAAAGGCTGATTCTTCAGCAACAGCTTTTTGTATGACTGTCAGAAAAGGCCATTCATATAAATCCACAGTTGACTTACCCGAAAGTTTAAATTTATATCAACTGTTAACTTTAAAAGGGGCATTTTGTGATCCATAGCCTCTTACTCCCGAATTGCCTTAAAAAAATTGAGATTTTTATGTCATCTGAACCATTGGCCTAAGTATAGTATGTGTGCCTAATCTTACATTCAAATTTGATTGACTCTGGAAGAAATGTTTTTTTTTTAATTTTCTGTCTGCGTAAATGGACAGAAATAACAACACAGTTGCCTATGGGGCACCATGATATGCACATTTGCTCATAACTTCAACTGAAATTTTGGAAATAACCTTTTCTCGTGCATGATCTAGTGAAACATATATACAAACAGTGAGTTGCTGGGATCACGAAATACACCTTTAATATTGTGTGTTGGTGTGCCTAATTTAATATGCCAATTCAATTTTTGCTATAAGAAAAATTTTGTATTACAACACAGTCCCAATGGGACACTATGCACCAAAAAGCAAGTTTGGAAAATTGTAATTAACTGAAATTGTGAGAATGTGTTTTTTCATGGATATCTAGTGAACTCTGTAGGTACTAGAATCATAAAATACATCTTTAAATTATAATTTTATTTCCAAAATAGTTATGATGATATTGCAGTATTTTATCAAATTATTGTAAGTTATTTTGATTGTGTATTTCCCTTTGTGTTACATAATTTGGACACTGTATACATTTGCAAATAAACCAGGAAGTAATTATTGGAATTGCTACAAATAAGTGGCCTTTTGCTGAAATGTAATTATTTCTTGCCAACTTCCTACAGAATTACAAATACATATATAGATTATGTGGCTGATAACCGACACAAAGTTGGGTAGGTAAAATGGAAAATATCTCTCCCGTTTTCAACCGGGAAGTATAAATGTTATCCTCAAAGGAATATGAGCTACTTCCTGATTTGGTGCCGCCGTTGTTGGGTGTCATTATCTTTTCATTCTTAAGCATTATTATTTCTTTCCCATTGTTTTTTTTAAATTGCCCGCACCCGATTACACTTTTTTATTTATTTTTTATAATTTTCTGTATTTTATATGAAGAGTGGCGTACCAACTTTGCAAATGGGGAAGGGGTGTCGAGCATTTTTCGAGGGGGCAAATTTGTGTCCTTCTCCATATACACTGTACAATGGTCAGTTCATTTTGGGGGGAGCAAGGTTCTGGACCGCTGCCCCTCTGCGGTAAATTATGCCCACGGATAGTAAAGGCCATCACAAAATACTTCATTCCAAACTATTGCATTTGAATCCATATACCATTTTAACATGAGCAATAGGTTTGTACTACTATATGCCCATAGATTATGTTCTGTAGAAATATTTTTCGGGAACCGTAAACGAGCCATTTTTCAATGTTTATATGATCATGGAATGGGATGGAGCTTGGCCACAATACTTTGCAACAAATGAAAAAAAAGATAAGCCTTCCAATGATGCAATCGATTTGTTGACTGAATGCTTGGGTTGAGGGCTTACGGATCAGGTGGTAACTCCTAAAGCAGACCAGCAACATTTTAAAAGAGTGCCCCCAATTTTCAAAATATTAAATTTTTGTCACACTTGTGTGGTAATGTCCTAGTAAAAAAAAAGCTATACCGGGGCGTGGGGTAATGCGTCAAAGTGTGTATAAGTTATAAAAAGTGATTTTATTATTAAGAACTACATATCTGATTGGTACTTTAACAGCGGAGGCTGGAAATGCATTTGAAAAACTGGTACCACATACGCACTAAGGTTGGTTCCCATATAAGCCATGTTTGCTCGGACCTAGGTCTGATTCCAATAGAAGTGGGCTCGGCCCACATTGATTCCGCGTCTCATTGTCGCGATATAGTACTTCCATCCATGCCAAACTCCGAATGTAGTATCAGGCCCACTTACCCAGATTTGTTCCTTTACATTCCGTCCACAATTTTAATTTGCAAAAATTGATCTGCTAGCTCTGTTCCTCCTGTTGATACTTGAATGGAAACAAATAGGATTCTCCAGTTCTGATAAAACTGTTGATGTAAAACCTGTTGACTGTCGAACAAGAACATCGTCCTACTACTCTCATAATTTTGATGAATCGGTGTGACCAGTATCAATTTTTTTTAAGATTCTCGTAAACCCGGAGGTCTCATTGTTTACGTGTTTATGGATGTCCGTCAGCCAGCTGTTTTCACCGCTCCCGTCACCGCTGCTCTTAGCGCTAACAAATCTCCTCACGTATCGTTTTATACTTAAAGGTGCAACAAAGATTTGTGTGCACCCGACTATATGTGTCATAACATAATTTCTACAGATTAGACACCCATGATTTTTCTTACTTTGTATTTGGCTTACAGAAATGTCTTAAAAGAGAGAGAAAACAGGTGATTTTTATGTTGCTGATATTTCAATATTAACATATGCCAAATTTTTGTATTCTGCTCCTATACGAAATTAAACATTTAACAATTTTTGTGCCAAAAACACATATCTCAGCTTAATCCTTTCAGATGGGCATATTTTTGATGGAAGCTTTCCATAGGGCAAAAATCATACTTTTGATTTTTTTAGGGGTACCTAATATGTGAATCTCTCGTTGCAACCTTTAATGAAATATACATACATAATAGAGAACTAATCAGAAAGAAATGTGTGATGTTTCAGGGTTATTACATGAATCATATCGAAAAATACGATTTTGTTTGCAATATTTTTGTCCTTGCTCACAGCCAGGGCAATGGTTTGCCGCGTGATATGGTGAGCCAGGGCCCACTTACGATGTACAAAACGCTTTCCCACTAGCATGTTGGTACCACGTCCTAGTACCGACACTACTCCCTACCTTAGGTGGCTCGGACCCGATCTCGGATGTAAGTCCGAGTCCACATAAAACGCGTTCCCACTAGTCAAGGAAGTGGACCGATGTGCATCGATTACCACTCCGCTGTCCCGAGAAGAAACATCCTATTGGGAACGCTCCCTAAAATTACCTTAAACTTGACTTGCCCAACGACTGAAAAACTAATGGATGCGCATAGACATGCACTCGTGCAATTTCCGGTCTATTTCATATTGAAAGGACATATCCAGCCATTGAAATTATTATCGAGATTTAGCTCCAATATTAATTATCTAGTTTCCCACTTCTTTGCTTTTGTGTTACATAGACAAGTTTCAAGCTTAACCCTCCTAGGAATAGTTACTAGCCAATTACTTCAAAAAGGTGCTGGTATTGCATATGAACAGTGCCATCCTATTTGAGCCGACATGTACGACTCATGTCCGCTTTCGTCAAGGGCCAGATCGCGGGCCTGTTTCTACAATAGAACCAAATTCAAAATTTTTGTTGATAACTCAGTGATGGTCAATTCATCTCTGTTCCATTTTTGTCTCGCCTGAACTTTGTGCGGCAGAGACTTAGTAATCACTTTTCTGTCCGTCTGTGTGTCTGTCGGTCTGTTTGTCTGTCTCCATGGTGTCGGCGCGGCGTCCGTGTTCACTGCTTGTGTACGATTTATCTGGAGTTCCTAAGGGCTACGATGATTAATTGGTGGAAAGAAGCGTGACCCCAAGTTTCTCGACCGATTAATATTGGGCGTAAACTATGCTAATTAGTATCTAATTTGCATATTAATGAAAATTTCCCGCAGGCTTGTGTACAAGTTTTCTGGAGTTTCCGTAGCCGTATGATGATGTACTTGGTGTAAGGAGCGGGCTGGAGAGTTCTCTAACTTATTAGAATTTCGGTGTATTTCGGGCATAAGTAATGCAAATGAGCTAATTAAATGCAAAATCAGCGTAATGCTATATTTTTAAACGTTAAATTGGGATACGGAAAATTCGTTCACTGCATGAAAGCCTATCATGGTGCGCATACTTTTTTTGCAATTTGACAGTATGTGGAAACATGCGCTTAGGTATGCAAATGAGCTAATTAATATGCATACTACTGTAATCTCTGAAATCGTACCCCGTTAGCAACATTCCTTCGCTGCATGAAGAATACTATGCCATGCATCTTTTTGGGTGAATCATAATTGGGGCAAAGTGGCATTTTGGTTTCAAAATATGCAATTAAGTGTCTAATTTGCATAATTTAAGAAAAAAAAAGCTTGTGTATAAGTTATCTAGGGTTCCGTAAGGCCATTAATGATGTAACTTGGTGTAAGAAGCGGGTTGAATAGTTCCTGACCTGATTAGATTTTTGGGGCGTATTGTGTGGTTAATTAGCTATGCAAATGAACTAATTAATATGCATACAATCTGCGTATTCTATATTTTTGAAACGGTACATGGCTACGACAAAATTCTTCACTGCATGAAAGCCTGTAATTGGTGCCATCGTTTTTTGCCATTTGAAAGTATGTGAAATTTGCGGCTTAGGTATGCAAATGAGCAATTAAATATGCAATGGCTGTATCGCGGAAACGGTACTCAGATAGGCAAAATTCCTTTGCTCTGAAGACTGTCTGCCCATACATCTTTTGTGTGAATATGTTGGGTCAAAGTGCAGCGGGCCAATTAAAGGGGCATTTGTGATCATTGATTATTAAATATGCTTAATTGCTCTATCGTTGGTAGCTGAAATTGTACCATTGGATATGAAATTTAGGTTTACCATGAGGCATGTGTGTGGTTGAGCGGGAGTAGGGTGTTTTTGGAAGGAAGGGGTGCTGAGGAGGTGAGGAGTGTTGGGGAAGGGGTTGTGGGGGTTTAAAGGGGTTTAAGGGGGGGGGCGGGGTGTTGCCGGGTGTTGGGGAGGGGGTGGGGTGTTGCTGGTGTTGGTGAGGGGTGGGGTGTTGGGGATGGATTAGTGTTTGCTTGTTGTTGGTGGTGGGGTGTTGCGGGGTGTTGGGTAGGAGATGGGGTGTTGCGTGGTGTTGGGGAGGGGGATGAGGTGTTGCGGGTGTTGTGGGCGGGGGGATGAGTGTTGTGGGTGTTGGGGAGGGGGAAGGTGTTGCGGGGTGTTGGGAGGGTGGGGTGTTGCGGAGGGGGTGGGGTGTTGAGGGTGTTGGTAGGATGAGGGTGTTTGCGGGGTGTTGGAAGGGGTTGGGGTGTTGCTGAGTGTTGGAGAGGGGGGGGGGTGTTTTGCTGAGGTTTGTGGATGGGGGTGGGGTGTTTGGGGATGGGGGGTGTGCGGGGTGGGTTGCGAGTTGGCTGTGTGTTCAGGTGTTGGGGAGGGGTGGGGTGTTGCCGGGTTTTTTGGGGAGGGGTTTGGTGTTCGGGGTGGTGGGGGTTTGGTGTTGCGGGGTGTTGGGGAGGGTGTGGGGGGTTGCGGTGTTTGGTAGGGATGAGGTGTTGCGGGGTGTTGGGAGGGGGTGGAGTGTTGCGGGGTGTTGGGGAAGGGGGTTGGGGTGTTGCGGGGTGTTGGGGATGGGGTGGGGGTTGCGGGGTGTTGGGTAGGGGAATGGAGGTGGATTGCGGGGTGTTGGGGAAGGTGGTGGGGTGGGCGGGGTGTGGGGAGGGGGAATGAGGTGTTCGTGGTGTTGGGAGGGGATGATGTGTTGCGGTGTAGTTGTTGAGGGGGGTGAGGTGTTGCGGGGTGTTGGGAGGGGGTGGGGTGTTGCCGGGATTTTGGGGAGGGGGGATATCTGCTCCTCCACTGCATCTGCTTGCACAGCTTTTTTGGCATCCCTCAGTTCATACAATTGAAATCTGGTCTCTGTTCTTTGTCTTACAGTCCATGCGCGAAACAGGCGAGACGTGTGGTTCGAGAACCGCCTTGTCTTATAGATATAGGCCTCCCACCCTCACTGGAAACTGGTCCCAAAGGACTGCAAATATCTCGCACCACATGCTTGTTATTTTACCAGAACTGCTACCATCCCCAACGCGGATGATTTAGTATTTATTAGCTCGTTCAAGTAAGGACCAGCTAGTAACATCTTAAGGCACTGGTTAGTGAATTTGCCAAATCAGAAAATAACAAAATCATCAATTAAATTTGTCATGTCTGTAATAACGTAGTAGCTATCTTAGGTGCAACGAAGATTTCATGTCCTTCATATTTTCTGTTATCTGTAGTGATTTCATAGATTAGCTGCTCAAAGATTGATTTGGTTACAGAATAACTTAAAATGACCAAATGCAAATTTGTACATGCTTATATTCATAGAAAAGTAGGCGATTTCATATTTGCGCCTATACGAAATTATAAATTTCACAATTTTTGTACGCAAAGAAACAGTTCTCACTTAATCCTTTCGGATAAGAATATTTTTGATGCAAAGCTTACACCAGTTCCAAAATCAAATTTTCATATTTTTTTGGGACACTTGTTATTAAATTCTTGTTTCACTTTAACATACATGGAAGTGATAAGACTGAGCAACCTTATAAGCACAAAATCCAAAAGTTCATTAACTGTCCATACAGACACATCCCTGATGGTTCTGCACTAAAGAACCCTTAGTAGGTACCACTACCTTTGGTTTGAATAACTATCTGTTGTCAATTGGTACATTTATTTTATGACGCTTAAAGGCTGACTCAGAGAATTTGCCAGAGGAGGGCGCCCTCATTTTCAAACATATCGCGTTTTTTTTTTTTTTGCTATACATAATGCTTGTGAAATAACTAAGCTCAAATCGATCTTCTTCATATAGAATTCCAACTTTGTTATAAAAATTCCGGATCTGAATTTTTCGTGTCATCTGCAAGAATGCAGAAGGCACATAGGATTCTCTGGTCGTATGTCTGTGTGTCTGTTCTGTGGTGTGTGTGGTCAAAATTTTAACCCTTAATAAATTTGCAATGCCGTATGAGCTCCGTAAGGCTACACTGATGTAACTTGGTGGAAGGAGGGGGTGCGGGTTAGGGTGCATGTTTGTGACCTCATGTGACCTTGGTGACCTCATGTTGGACCTTGGGCCCCATTCACAAACCGCGATGGCAGATGACACTCGGGGGTCCGGGTACTGCATGTATTTTGTTATAACCAGTATCCTACTGCAATGTTATACTGTACATAAATGCTTACTGTATTAAACGAAAAATCTGGATTCATCTCTAACTTTGGAATTAAGCATTTTCAGTGACTATCTTTATTCTGGTTGACTATTTTTAATTAATACACAAATAATTTATATTCAAATCTCTGATTCAGCCTTTAACTCTTGGAAAGTATAATCAAATTATTCCCTACCAACCTCTCCCTATCAACACGTTCATGTCCGCTTACTTCCTGTCACATGACCATCTAACTTCATACTCAGCCAAAATAATCACTGGATCAAATTATCTGACTAATACAGTTTGACCTCTAATACCCCTACAAATACTTTGAACCACCATTAAGGTCATTGAAATTGTTTCCTTGCTGGGGGGATCTTGCATGTGTTTTTAGAATGTGTTATAGTAGGACAGATGTCTTGGAACTTTGTTTCGTGGCAGTGTTTGTTCCCTAATTTTTTAATTAAGCATGACACAATCAGAGCCGGCTACCGAATTAGGTCTTAAATGATAACATTTTCCCCTTACATTCTGCATGAGTGAACTCAGTGCATGCAGGTGACTCTGCTGTCATTTTTGACCCAGTTGTAGTTCAAGTCAGCACGGAAAGATCCAATATTCAGCATTCACGTCTGCGTTACGGCTTGTGAAACCAACATGTGAGTAGAAATAATTAATACCAATCAGTGGATTTATTGTACAGGTATACAAGTAACAATGGCAACTTTGTTGCTGAAAATTTACATCTTTGTATTAAACAATTATTAAAAAACTGTGTCGGGTCGCCAGGCATAATTTTACAAGAAATAAGAACAACATTAAAAAGAAAAGGTTTACGAGGAGTAGATGGTTTTTCTAGTTGAAGTTGAACTTTAATTACAGAAACATGTATATAACATAAAATAAAACTGATTTAAAGTAGAATGTGTTGGATACATGAGTATAAGATTGCGTTAGAACCAATCACCTTGTTTAACCATTTTCCCATTGACCTTTGACCTTAGTATTTGACCTTTGACCTCACATGTTGGAATGCGTTAATTTAACGTAGGTTACAATCTTCCTGTCATTTCAGATATAATGAAATAAGCAAATGCGCTATTGGGCCAAAATATGTAAAAATGCATCCCTAAATTAAAAGCTTTAATTTGAGGTACGTAAATTCTCCTGTCTTTTCAATAAAGAAAAAATAGAAAAATGCCCAATTGGGCGCAAAAATGTGTTAAAATGTGCGCAAATGTTAAAAACTGCATCCCTAAGTTACGAGCCTTTAATTGGATGTACGTAAACTCTCCTATCATTTCAATAACGAAAATCGAAAAAAAAACACGCCCAAGTGGGCGCAAATGTGGTAAAACTGAATACCCAGTTATAAGCTTTAATTTACATAGGTTACACCTTCCTGTCAGTTCAAATAAAGAAAATAGAAAGCGCCCAATTGGGTGCAAATTTGTTATAGAAATAGACTCCTTCGAAATTTTGAGTGCTTGGTTCCTATAGTCGGGTCGCTTGGGCGACCCGACAAAAATGGGCTCACAATGGCACGGTTTTACCAGGTGCATTTGTTTCCAGCACCTTCTGTTTTTTCAGGTCACTAGATATCCTTGAAAAGCTTATTCACAACTTTTAGTTATCCCAATCTTGCAGTTTTGTGTTATGAGCAAATGCTTGTTTCCGACAGTCTCCTATAGGCCACTATGCTATAATTTTTGCGTCCATTTAGTGACCGAAATCACAAATTGCAAATTTCTTACCGATTGTTACGACCTATTTTCATGTAAGATTAGCTTACACATGGATTACTATGTTAACATTCAGATGAATAAAAATCTAAACTTTTTTTGAGGCAGTCGGGGAACAAGCTGTGGATCAGGAAATGCCCCCTTTAAGCATGAGATTGAAAAGCTCTAGAAAGGATAACTGGGGTTTGGGGAGCTTGATTGCAGTTCGAGGGGTCTTGATTGCAGTCTAGGGGTCATGGCCCCTGGATTTAAATTATTGAACGTTTCTATCATACATTGGAAAGGCCTATTGGGTTTGTACACAGGTATCTAAAGGGCATGGGGTGGGGAGTGTCACCTCAAAACAATATTTTGAGGGAAATCGGAAAAGTTGCTATCATCCTAATCAGATCTTTTTAATCCCCCTGTCTTGAAAAGCAGAAGGGGATTTTGCGATAGTTGCGCATGTCCGATGTATGTGTGGTGTGTTCCAGTTTGGTTGGTCCTTCATATTTGGATGACGTCAAAGGTCATGGACAAAGTCATCTGAGGTCATGTCCATACTGCCATCCTTTCAGGGGATCAGGGCAAGTTTACTTGCTGCATTTTTTGCAAAACCCTTTGGCCATGTGACCATTGACATTTGGGCTGGATTGGGGCATTTATTGCACCTATATACCATGAACTTGCCCCCTCACAACAGGCTGACTATGCATCCCGCAGGTAGCTTAACAATCTTTCCTATATCAGCCAAACTTTTATTTACAGGGGGATGGCCCAATTTAAAATATTTAAAGCTTTTTTTTTGATAGGAGATCTTGATGCCAAAACCCCAAAACCCTATCAATAAAGTTCTGCACCAATATATTTCATCTGTTTTGATGTGAGAGCTAAAAATGTGATATTTGTAAGCCCCTATACGAGTACGCTGTAAAATACTATTGGGTCAAACCCAAAGGGTGCCACGTTTTTGCGCATAACCCAAACTAAACTCTTTTAGCCATAAGATTTCACCGGATAAATGAAGAAAAATAGCTTTCTACGGACAGACCAAAATACTGACCCACTTCCAGTGAAATTTGGGGTTTCTGGGAGGCACTATTTAAATAATCGGACCACGCCCTTTATTGTGGGTCTACAACAGTACTAATTCCCAATGATAGAGCCTTGCATTAATGCTTTTTGTATGTGTCTTTTACAGCTCATTGCAATCTTTGTTTGAGAGTTATACTTGTTTGAAGTTATCTCTTTGTCTCTGATACCCCCCTCAGCTGGAAATGGGTTTCTAAAGATCTGAGGGAAAAATAAAAAATATTTTTACAAAAATGAACTGCACCCAGTGATTGTGCCCAATATTCATATAAAATTGGTATCGATTGAACCCAATTGGTAGTGTTCATCTATGAGTTTCATCATAGCCCAATATTTTAAACTCATAGCGAGACCTAATGAATTTGGGCGTAATCATCCAAGTTTTATCATTATCATGTTTCAGATCCAATATTTTCAACACATGGAAATATACAAATAAACAATAATTAGATAATTAATAAAATTAAAAAAAAAAAAAAAAACATTCTCAAAAGGGTATGCTTCCTACCCCAAACACTGGACGTCAAGTCAGAATTGGTAGTTGGATTGGGTATTTTTAGTGATCTACTTGCATGTGAAGGAGAAAATGTCACATCAAAATCAGAATATGGTCTGGTCACTCACCTTTTACAGACCGTATCCACACCCAGATTAAACAATTCATATTTTGCATGAATATGGATCATTAAAGGTTCTTGTTTTCTGATTTTTGGCATTACGAAGTAAGTCTATACGAGAGTGCTGGGGGTGATAGATCACTATGTTCATCAAATTTATTTCCCATTACTCCACAGTATAAAACAAACCAGTTTATATGGAGGAGTTGAGCAAAGGTCTATAGGGCCTCAAACACTCACCCCCCTGGAATACATTAACAACGCACGAAACAGGGCATAACTATCAGAAACGTACAGAAAGTGTTACACTTACACACTTGTAACACTTGTACACATTTCTTGTTAGACTTAAATCATAGTCAATACTCTGGTTCATTTTTTGTCTGGCGACTCTTTGCATGCATTGTTAGTAAGTTCTCTACCAAGAACAGGGAACCATTTTTTGGACCTCAAGTCAGTAATTCGATATACACCACATGTGCTTATGCCCGTAGGCCTGATGTTTATGTTTTGGCTAGAGTGGACCCTGCACTCTGCAGTTCTTTCATATAGGAATGCCCTAGTAATTTTACAACTAGTCATAGGTGTGGCAATACCATGATTTTGTCAGCTTAAATTTAGAAAGTTTCTTTGTATGACAACTAAAAAAATTATTTTTTTTTTCCTATATGAATGCCCCTTCATTATTTATGAACTATTGTGTATGTGTGCATTTGTGTGTGGTGTGTTTGCATGTGTGCATGTGCTTTGTGTGTGTGAATTGGAAATTAAATGTTAATGTAAAAAAATGTGTACATAAAATTAAAATGTTCAAAATGTGGGTATGACACAAAACAAATGTACAGGTTGGGGGGGGAGGTCTCACATTAGGAGGACTATGGTTGTACCACTTATAAGTCCGTCATTTTCAGGCTTCATTTCAGTTCCATTCCAGTGACCCCCAATTTTAGGACCATTTCCAAGAGACTCCTACTTTCAATGTCCAAAGCCACATTCTAATCTACCAAATTTTCTTCAAAACCCCTCACATAGCTGGAATTGAGGGAGATCGCAGCTATTTTCTTAATTTTTCTGACACCCTAGTTTCGGAGACCCCCCATTTTTTTTGGGGCCTCGAATCAATCGGAGGGGAAAATGAAGAATTCAAATGCCGTGCCACAGAACCGGATTATTTCAGAGGACACCAGTCCGGTCATATAACCCACTCAACCCTTCTCTAAATACAATTTCATTCATGTATGGAAACGAACAATAGTGTATTTCAGGCCTGGACATTCCTCACAATAACATGATTAACAGAGTTTCCCAGCGCCTCATTGAATTTTTCACCTCCGCAAAAATGGTACGTGGTCACATATCCAGATGACCGAGTATAAGCAAGCCAGAAAGCCAAAATTGAAAAGACCAAATTGTAAAGAGATCCTGTTCTGACAAAATTTTTGTAAGTAATTTCTTTATTTTTTTTATTTTTTTTATTTTTTGCTTTTTTTAATTTTTCCTTTATTAAATGTGAGTGGTGGGAGTTGGTGGCTGACAGAAGGGGAATGCCTATGTAGCCTGCAATTTAAGCTTTATAACATAGATCAGGTGTTTTAATTACTCTTACATTCTGACCATATATAGCAGGTCAACAGAGGATGTAGTTTTACTTCTACAATTTCTGGAAATGAAAACTTGGGGAAGATGGTCAAATGGAAGAAATTCATTTTTTCTTCAAAGTTGTAATAAAGTTAGAACCGCAGTTAAATGAGTACTGTACATAATTTCGTGTTATATCTCCCTGGCCTGGCCATACCAAGCCCTTCCAATCCTCAATGTACATCCTATATTTACTGTTTTAATATCCTGATTATAGCCACTACCTTAAGCAATAATTGTGCAAAAATTAGGTTTTTTAACCTATATTAGTCTTGTAGCGTTTTGCTGGCCCTGGTTGATGCTACTGAAATCAGTAGTTGACAAGGACAAAAGTCAGTATTCCATGGTGGATGAGTTTTGATGGTTTATGGGTGGGGGTAGTCGGTATATTGAGGTACAGATCCAATGGGTTCGGTGTTGTTGGTGGAGCACTTGGTTGATGGAATAGTGGCTCATCCAGGGGATTCAGTTTGTTGCAGTAGTAGGCCACAGCAATTTATTTGGAGCCATTTACTGTATTTTGTGTTGTTTTCTTTTATTTACTGAGAAATTTTGCATGTTAAGACAAAACAGATGATAGAAATGTTCAATTTTATAGATATCCAAGTGATCCAATCAATATTTTGTTTTATAACTAATATTGGACAATCAAGTATATTTTTGCAACTGTCTTGACTTGCCCATTTAGCCAATTTGGCAATTTCTTTCTCTGGGACCTTTTCACTTTTTTTTTACAATTAAAAATAAAAGTGCATTTACATTTAGGTTTTTGAACGACTACTGGGAACAACTTGATTTTTTTGTTTTGGCCTTACATGAACAAATTTCACTGGTATTGCCGATATCCCAAACACATCCTTTTCGGAAAAAGAATACATACCTGACGATCACGCAAAAAAGGTGTGCGTTATTTTTCTTCCCTTGTTAGATCTCGGCAATTTCCCCCCAAACAAAAGGTCCGCCACCGTGATTTTTGAAAGTTGCAAAATGCATTTAAGGGACTTAGGAGATGGGAATTGTCACTCTTAATTGGTTTGTTTTCCTCATTGCAGCACACCTCAACACCGCCACCCTCTGGATAAGCCAAGCTCCTTGATGCTCATCGTTGTCTATTGTGTTGTTTGTCTATTGAATTGAAGAGAGCCTGACACTTGCCACCAACTAGCATGAAACAACTTGTGTTTTTGATGAAACACAAAAAACGATAATACATATCACCACCCTATTCACTACTATGCTAATATTAATGGTTAACCATTAAAATGGCAGCTTTTTCTCAGTATCTTGGGAAGTGAATGGCTTTGAACTGAAATTTCCGGAAGACAATGGCCGGGGAGAAGACGATGTCACATTACTACTTCACCACGGTGAAACAAAAACCAGGAATCCCTGTATCGCCGGAAACAAAGTGCGCAAAACAAAAAGTATGGACGATCATTGCCATCTCAAGACACTAACGCTTTCACAGCGCGTTTCAAAGGATTTGTTTTTACTTCACATTGTTGCTAACATGATTTTGGCCAATTGCCCGGATGTACGCTTTCGGCTAATAAGAAAAATACAGCCTCTCATATGATAATCAAAGTTATTCCCCTTACTACTTCCTGGTAAGTCATGGGTGTCCCAAAGACGATCTGAACAAGTACCTTAACAAAGAGGTGGGTTAGATGCACCAAACATTACGAGTGGACAGCAATAACCGCAGGGGCCACTAGGTCCCCATTCAAAGATCATTCCTCAATATTTGTAATTCTGATGTTGATTCAGATACCAGGATTTAAGTGTACCACCACAAAACCTCCAGATGAACCACCGACAAAGAAGCAAAAGATATGATGCAGGTCGCTAGACATTTCAAAAAGTAGTGTGTCATTTTGTGAGAGTTACAACTCTTTTTGTGTCATGTGCTTGCAGATAGGCACAGGGATTACTTCACTAGTATGTGTGTGTGTGTGTGGTTGAAAATGTTTAATCCTGCATTTAAAGGTGATGGCCCGATTTAAGGATATGAAGTTTTCAACTTCATAGACTGGCCTTCACTCCAAAACCCCATCTGTAAAGTTTCGCGCCGATATTTCAATCTGTTTTGACGCGAGAGCTAAAAATGTGATTTTTATAAGCCCCATAGAGTACTGTGTAAAATTAATATTGGTCGACCAGAATGGGGCACATTTCACTCATAACTACCAAACCAAACTTCCTTTGGCTCTAAGATTCCACAGGATAAATGAGAAAATAGTAGCTTTCTTCTGATACCAAAACGTTGACCACTTCCGGTAAAATCTGGGGCTTCTGGGGACGAGGCTATAAGCGATCGGGCCATGGACCTTTAATGCACTCAAATTCTTTTCCCATTGACTGTTACTAAGAAGAATCACTGGCTCATGTGGGGTGTACAAAGTTGACCTATGGTGACCCCATGTGACCTTTGACCCCAACTCCCCGTTTGCAATGGCAGAAGATACATGCATTCCGGGGAATGCTGTAATTTTATTAGCAAAGTTTTAAACCAGCTTTAAGCACCAGGGGTGGTGCTATACATGCAAGGGAGGTGGCAGGGGTGCCCCCCCAATAGTTTAAAAATTGAGGAAAAAACAGGGGTTTTAAGCAATAAATTGCGTAAAAATGTGGGTTTTTAACCTGTATGAGTTAATCTTGTAATGTTTGGCCCCCCCTGATTTTACCCTGGCACCGCCCCTGTTAAGCACCATGAACTAATTTGTGAAATACTTTGTGTTACTCACTTAGTAATGGCTGCAATTTGAGATAATTAAATCCATTTTATTTTTCCATTCAAAAATCAATATACTAACCGTATTTGAAGTGTTATCATGTTTACAGAAATAATACATGTTGACCAATATAGGCAAGTATCATGTTTAGAGCAGGCAGGTTTTTTTCCTAGGGTCAGTCAGGTTACAACAAACAAAACTTTTTTTTGGCCCAGTGCCTTTAATGGTGCACTTTGTGATCATAGCACTCATTTTCTCTTTCAGCAGATATCCTCAAAAAATATAAGCTAATTTCCCAAATTTAAGTTCGTTCTGGTTGTGCATTTTGTATTATGAGCAAATATTTGTATCACAGTGCCTCGTAAGTCAACATGTTGTCATTTCTGCCTGCTTCAATGTGAACTAGTTAGGTTCCAATTTTTCCAGAAAATCACATGGGTAATCATTAGGTACTTATTTTAGAGACTTAAATTCCTTGAAGCAACCAAACTTCCTCAAATTCCTCAATAAGAGACCACCAAATGTGCATGCAGTCAGCGCGCCGTTCACTCACTCATGCTTCGCTTTGTTGTGCACGGTATGCACAGCGCACAGCTTGGACCCCACACAGGATCGAAAAACAGCGGCGTGAAAAGTACGAAATCCTTGTTTTACGGGATACATTAACAAACTTTCATGTGAACTGTTGCCTTTTGTGCACAAATAAGTATATTTGAGCTCAAATTAGTTTAAAATTAACAACTGTTAAATCAAGTGATTTTTTACCGTTTCAAACTTCCATTTTAATGATTAGTCTAGGGCTGGATGAGTTATGTATGCACTTAATTTAGGAGAGGAAACTCAACTGTTTTAGACTACTATGAACCCTAGGAACAACTTGGGTTGTGTAGGTGTGGGCCGAAATTGATATCCTGGTCGAAAGGCCTGATTTCCGCCCAAATTCAAAATGGCCGCCAAAATCAATTAAATAGCCTACTAGATTCTTAATGTCGCTTAGAAAACAACAAATAAATAGTTTTTGTACAAAATGGTATGTTCAGACAAAGTAACACATAGATCATTGAAAATTGGATTTTATATTGTTAACATGTTTCAAATCCAAGAATGGCGGCCAATATGGCTGCCAAACATTTGAAAGCTTCAAAATTGGCAATTATGTTGACTCGTATTCGCGATAAATCAAATCCACATGCCTGTTTTGTCAATTAATTACTTAATAACATCCTCAAGACCACAAAGTTATGTCGGACATTAACTATTATTTAATAATGCTTTCAAAGTCAAATGGTGCTTGATAAGGCTGCTGAAAGTAAAAAAACACTATATAAATTGGGCCACTACAACAACACCACTACAGCTGAAATTAACGTACAACTAACTACATAATTCATATATCATTATAAAGTTGGGGTTATCCACCAATGGAACAACTTGGGTTATGTGCCTAATTTGATATCCTGGACGAAATTCCTGATTTTTGCCAAATTAAAAAATGGCGGCAAAAATCAATTAACGCCTATTAAAATTCTTAAGGTCCCTTGGATAAAACAATGTTTTTTTTTTAAATAAATTGAATGTTCAGATAAAAGTAACACACAGCTCATTTAAAATTGTAGTTCAATATGGTAACATTTTTTCAAATCCATAGTGTGGCCAAAATTGCTGCAAAAACTTGAAAAATCTACAAAATGGCATGTATGGGTTGTATTCACCATATATATGAATCCATTTGTGTCCAAACAACTAGAAATGGCTCAGACATGAACTTATATCAGACATTTAAATAGTTATAATAATGTTTCAAAATTAAAATGGCGTCCAATATGGCTACTGAAAGGTGACAAAACATAGAACATTGGATTCAAACACAATTACAAGAAACCGCTATCATCCTATTACTAAATATATAGTTTATAACCGTTGGAGTTTATCCTTTCATGGGCATACATTACGTAACTTAGCCAAGCCCTCTTCTAATGAACATAAAGCCCTCAACCAATAATATTTCAATTGTTCCGGGTAATATGATCCCAAGGAACAAAAGTGTGCCACAAATTCTATCATGGGTTAAGAGCCCCCGATTTGTCAAATTCAGTGTTCCTGACATAACTGAGTCCAGGTTTATCAGGCAGTTTTCATTTATACCGAGTCCAGGATCCTAGGCGTGTTCATAATGTTACTGTCCAGGTATATCATGTAGTGTTCATTTAGGGTTTTTACAACAATTCTGCTTTCATTTGCAGTACTTGCAACACTTTTGATCATATAGCATCCTGCAAGGACACCCCATTCTTGCGAGCACATATGTCTACATGTAGTGATCTGGCAGGCCTTTGTGTTTTTTTGAGATCAAGGACTAGCATTGAATTGCCTCTTCTTTTCAAACCATATATACGACTAGGGAATTCATAATTACTGATGCGTCTCTAAATGGGGCCTGGACTTAGTGACTGTTGGTTGTAGAACGCGCATGATATATGTTGTCCGTTTCCTAACATTTATCGAGGTACAAGACTGTTCTCTCTAAGTTCACCCTGAGGTCTATTGCTTATAAAGCAGCAAACCGCAGATCAACAAATGTCGCAAGGTCTGTGGATGAGTTTGAAGCACTTGACCAAGAGTGGAATCCGCCATCTGTACAGTGCTTTCGTGTGCTGTGGACTGTCAAAATTCTTGATCAGAGAAGATGTTTAGTTAGTTTGCGGACAGCGGTCCCAGGGCTGCAAGTTTAGTGATTATCATTGTAGTTGTGTCACACCCCACGCAGCACATGGGAGTGCGTGAAGACACTTTGTAAGCTCGTCTCCTAGCAGCATGCATACCGTGTAGTGATATATTGATCTTTTCACTCCTGAGTTGGCAAAAAAAAACCTGACTTTTGAGGACAGATCTCTCCACAGTTAGTACCTACCTAGCCCAAACACACCTAAGACTCCGCGTCCCCTATGTGAGGCGTTTCTGATGTGGTTTCTGATTGACTTACAATGTCTTGCATATGGGAATTACTTATCATCCTGTCATCCCCAGCTTTCGTCACATGCAGTTGCGAAAGGGAATGGAAAAGTACACAGCACCTTGCCTGTTTAATATTCCAAGGTATGGAATTTTTCTGCCTCGGTTTGGTCGTGACCGCTTAATCAAAGCTATCTGATTATTGAGTATAGATGACAATGCAAACTGTTGAGGAGCTACTCCAGCACCAGATCACACCAATCCGCATTGCTTCGTCTTCTTCTATTCTTCTTCGTTAACATGATGGTTACTTGAGGAGCTGGTACCCCACTATTGATAAATGCAGGACCAGAAACCTCCAACCTCCCCCACAACACGCACAAAGACATTCCATGACATGTTCTTGACATCTAGGGTCAACAAAGCGGAGGCACACTGTTTTGTCATGGTGAGATCCATGTTGTTTTTGATACATTACAAGAGATGATAGCAATCAAGAATGAAGAAGGGAAGAAACAGAAACCCAAACAAAATTGTTTTTTGCTGATGTGAATCACCAAACAAACAGTCCCCAGTGCAATTAAAGAACTTTTGTCATCATTCATAAGCAAAACTGCTTCACGAATTCTATGTTGATACTCACACGAACCAATATTATTACCTCATAATAACACCTTGGTATATCACCACAGTTATGGATGTGTCAGTTGGTTGTGTGCTTCTCCATTCGGCTTTTCTGCATTGAACGAGGAAACTGATGACGTTCCCATGTGTCCTGCACATTTTAGGTCACTGTTCACGAACCTACATCCATAATGCTATCATCAGGTGAAACGGATGTCTTTGTGTTCCTCTTATACCATAACACAGTTAGTTTAAAAAATATTGTCCTCAAAGAGCTCTGGCTTTTTAGCAACTAAGGAGTGAAAAGATCGTATGACCACTCTAAACCAGATCTGCCATGTCGCGGTGAACAAGCTATAACGTATCGCCCACACTCCAGCACTGGGTGGGTGCGACACGCCGGAACACAACCAGCAAGATATCGACTACAAACTTGCAGCCCTAAACGCTACCCACCCTGCAAACAATAAAATTCTTCTCTGATCAAAACTTTGACACAAGGTTCCAGGTAACAGAAAAGTACAATACATGGCGGAAACATTCGTGGTCAAGTGCCCCAAACCATAACAGACCTGAGACGTTTGATGACCTGATTTTGCTGGCATTTTATAGCAATGACCTCCAAATGTGGAACGTGGAGAAACAGCTTGAATCTCAACATAATATAAGGAAAACATTACTACACAACAGCGAAATGCTTGTTCCAAGAAACAATTAAGAAACGACGCATCCTAATTTATTACTTTCCTAGTCTTGTGGTTTGAAAGCAGGAGCAATTTTCTAGTCCCTGAGATTGTGATCCAACCCCGAAGGCCTGCAGATCCCTGCACACATGGCAAATATTCTGTCAAAATGGTGTGTCCTTGATGCAGGAATGCATGATCAAGTGGTTGTAAGTACTACAAATGTAAGACAGAGGTGCTTGTTTTGTAAAACCCTATTACTGAAAGAGCACTGCCCTGATATACCTGGACTCGTTTAATTATGAGCACTGCCTGATATACATACATCTGCTATATTACATGGACACGGTCTTGTAACAACCCCATAAGTTAAGTTACACTGAATTCACAGTGAACACTGAATTTGGCAAACATTCATTTTTTTGCCCGTGATAGAATTAGAGGTTCACATTCTAGTTTGTGTCCTTGGATTCAATATGCCTAGAAAACGATATATAATATTAATTAGAAGAGGCCTGGTCCAGACGCGTAGTGTACGCAAATAAGAGGATAACCCTCGCTTAACAATTTTGGCACATTATGGCTTCTAAAACTCTATGTGTTAGGTCAAACTAGCCATTGCAATCATTTAGAACTGAAAACCGCATGAATCCGATACTTCTACGTTTTTTAGAGCAAAGTGAATTTTAACCTATTTTCTGTGGAAACTGCCAAGTTTGCCCCCTCGCGGACTTGATGACTCATTTTGACACCATACTAGGTAGGTTGGTACTTATTGCAATGGAAAGCGGGGGGACCATACCTATCCATTTGGTATCAAAATCATAAGCATTGGGTGCTTTATAACAAAATTCTCGGGGGCAAACCCCCCCCCCCCCTTTTTAGACACCGGTTTTAAAAAAAAAAAGGCTTGGTAACACAAGGATAACCCCAACTGTTTATGAATGATATATTGGCAAATAGTTAGTTAGTTGTATGGCAATTTTCTAGATTATAGAGGTACTACCACTATTATGATCATATATGGCATTATTTAGTTAGTTGTACGTCAATTTCTAGATAAAACGGTACTATATAATGGGCAATTTCTAATGGTGTTTTCACCTTTCAGTAGTCTTAATCGAGCGCCATTTTGAATTTCAAGCATTATTACAAATATTAACTGTCAGATATAATTTTATGTGGTCACTTGAGATATTATCTTAATTGTTGATACACTGGACATGCTGAATTTGATGTATGGCAAATAAAGTCAATATATTGCCATTTTGTAGCTTTGCTGTTTTGGCGGGCCATTTTGGCCGCCATCCTGGCTTGAAAACATGTTACAATATTAAAATACCATTTTAATGATCTGTGTGTTGCTTTTATCTTAACATGGCCATTTTATTATCAACGCGTTTATTTGTTTGTTCTTAAGCGCCCTTAAGAATCCTAGTAGACTGTTTAATTGATTTTTTGGCGGCCATTGAATTTGGCGAAAATCAGGCCTTCGACCATGATATCAAATTTTGGCACCTATCACAATGTTGGTGCTCCTTGGGTTCATATTAGTTCTAAAACAGTTTGAGCTATTCTCGGCGTCCTAATTAAGTGCATACATCTCTTAGCTATCTCCTCTAACTATTCACCTTCGGAAACATCTGTAAAATCACTAGTTTGACAATGCCCACAAACTTCAAACTTCAGATTTATTACATTTCATACGTGAACTTACTAAAAAGTACGACATCAAACTTACAAAAAACGATTGAAGAAGGACAAGACCACAGTTTGATTCAGAGACGTCAGGATTTTTTTTTTAACGTCCCGAACCGCCATGTTGAGCTTGGTTTTTACCACAGTGGCGATAACTCGCTTTGATTGGCTGATTGGTATCACAAGGTCGGCCAACGAACTTTTGCTTTCGGCCTGTTCTAAACGAAATCCTCTTTTTAGCTCAACAGCGATTCTTCAATAATTTATTAAGTACAGTAAAATACAATATTGAACACCAATATTTTTTTATTTGGGCTTTTCCTTTCCCTTCTTTGATTTAATTAATTTTGAGATTTT
>JAMKCH010034392.1:0-19071 GCA_023653785.1 Ophioderma brevispina | reverse complement strand
TATCTTTGGAACTAACAGTGTGGGTGTCCATCTTCGCAACATAGGTTCTCGATACGCACTGGGTGGGATCCGAAGTGGGTCAATGGTTCAAAGGTCAAATGATGTAAAAAATGTGGTAAAAAATAGGGTTAAATTGCTATAAACCTTTTCAACACGATATCTTTTAATCTTAGCAGTATGGGTGTCCTCTTTGCACATATATGTCGCTTAAAAAAAGGTGCTTGTTCCGATCGTCCCTGTTGGGACCACCCCGCTTTACCCGGCACTAGTATCGATTTTGATATCATATGTAAAGGCCGTATTTTTCTCATTGTCGTCACGAAATTTGAGCCCTCAAATCCATTTCAATCCATTGTTTCCCACGGTACTTGATTGATGGGGTGTATGTGAAGTGCCAGGCTCTCATCTCAAGTAGAGAACACAATACACATCCATCGGAACAACCACCTTAAGTTAGGCGGCGGTGAGTCGGAGATGGGTCTGTGCCATGGGTCAAAGGTCAAATGTATCAAACATTTGGTTTAAACCTTGCATTGGTGGTAGGAAATGATGACACTTGGTGGGTGTGCTACATTCCGTGCCGCACAATTTTTAAGGTATTTACGGTCAGTGGGGGTCATTCAAGTCAATCCCTAACGATGTGGTAGGATGATGAAATTTGGTGGGTGCGGTCAATATTCGCAAAAATTTTGAAGGTCAAAATTTCAAGGTATGCGGGGTCATTCAAGGAAATCCCTAACATGTGGTAAGATGATGAAACTTTGTGGGTGCGGTCAATATTCAGTGCCGAATTTAAAGGTCAACTTTCAGGTCATGCTTGTCATCCAAGGCAAATCATATGCATGGTTTATGGTCATGAAACCTGTGGGTGCAGTCACATTTTTCTGCTATTTTTTTCAAGGCATTTCTGGGTCATCTGAGGTCAATTCACGCAATGGTTGTATGGTCCATGAAACTTGATGGGTGTGGTCAAAATTTCCGTGCTGAAAATTTTGAGTCATGTGGGCCACTCAAGGTCAAACAACTACAAACGGTTGTATGGTCATGGAACTTGTGTGGTTGTAGTCAACATTATCCAGAATTTTTCAAGTCATCTGGGGCCATCCAAGTTTATTCACATCCTCCCTGTGATCTTAAAGTTATGTTACTTTTCCTCCTTTTAACTACCGCGCGAGCGGGGGACCTTTTTTGGTTCGAGAACCGCCTGGTTTTTTTTACAAAATGGGAGCCAATTTCTAATTTTGACCCCTGTAACAAATGAAATACCTTTTTTTACAATTTTAGCAATTTTTACAAATGGTCATAATGGTACAACTATACATTTTGATAATCCTATGACTAGATGACCATATGGCATACAATTCAACATGATTGGAGCATTTTAAAAGTTGTTGACCCTGTAGTAACTTAAATTGGTCCCTTTTGAAAAAGGTGACCCTACAATTTTGAGAGTTACTAACTACCTAGCAGTGATATATAGGGTCCATACGAACTACCAGGATGTTGAACCCCTTTCTGTAGTGGGGGAAGAATGATATGCTCTTGCCATCTGTGCAAACACAGCCTGCTTACAAGAGGTATAGTAGCCCCTCTGTAACTAGCCTGATAATCTTCGTTGTGCCAACAGAATGGAAGGTGCTGGTGTAGTTTTGAAGCAGGGTAAGATCATTCGACAATTGCAATGTGGGGTGTAGTGGGGGCAGGACGTGGCAGTGGTGTAATCGGACATTTTCATGGGGGGGGGCAAAATTAATTTGGGGAGCATCACACTTCAAGGTTGAACACAGTATACTATTAAATACTATAAATGTATTACTTTTTTTGTGATCTCTTTTGGGGTGGCAATGAGAGGGCAACAAGGATTTTGAGTTGGGATACGACCCTTCTCCCTAACCCCCCACCACCCCCCTCCGATGGTTACCCACTGGGTGTGGGGTTATATTGTCATTGATATCAGGACACCACCTCTGCAGGGAAGCAATGACACGTAGTCGAATTAAAAGATTTTACTCAGATGGAGAAAACAATTGTTCCAGTATTTTTACGGCCACTGACATCACCTTTGGTATCTAGAATAACAATCTTCGTTTTTCCAAACGACTAGCCTGGTTTTTGCTTTAAGACTTGTACCCGGCTTGTTCCTCTGAAGCCAATACGAGAAAAAATATAGGAGAACACAATATCGATCAGATTTGTTTTAAACGCATCGGTCGCGATGCAGTTGTAGACGGATCAGTCAAGAAAGGAATTGAACCTCTGGAAAAAGGCTAGCTGAAGGATTTACTCATACATGAAATCGTTTACTGATTGGAGATACATTTGAAAGACACATATCAGTGATTTGCCTAAATCAGCAAATCGGAAAAATCACAAAAATCAGATTTTTGCATGTACCGTAACAAGTACAGGTATCCTAACATACCCGCAAAGGTGATAAGACCAAAGCAACCTAAATAAGGACAGGAATCAGAGATCTTAGTATTACTGTCCGTTCGGCACTTACTACAACACGTAATTGAATGGAGAATCGCTATCTTGGAACACTGCCGTTTCTTCTTTCTGTTAATTCTACAGTGTAAAAGGTAAACGTATGAGAATCTACAGACTTATCCTTCACTTTGAAAGCTCTATCCTGCAAATTTCAAATATTTTTCAAATCACTGATAGGTCTTTAAGTGAACGGTCGTCGATTAAGGTACAAATCTGGATAAAAAGGAAAAAAGGGATATATGCGGAAATTGCTCAATTATAATCTGATAAAAAGAAAGGCCTAGTCAAGTCTGCGGAAAAAATTGCTCTATCATGAAAAGAAAGCTCAGAAGTTCTGCATATCAATAAATTAGGATATAAATCAAAAAACGTTTTATCTATATGCATCTATTACCAAATTCATTGAAAACTTTGTATTACTCCCGATTCATACGAATACGGCACTACATGATTTCTGGAATTAAAAAAATACTAAAAGAGTTACAAAGTGAGAAGAGTACTGGGTCCTAATTCTAATTCTTTTGTGAGTCCTATCTGGGGATTTCGCTAAAAATTTTTGTGAATCCATTTTATTTGGAATTTGCGGCAAAAGTAAGCATTTTCAGTGTTTTATGCAGAGGCGGACTGGGTAGTTAATCTGGCCGTGGAAAAATTGACTTCACCGCCCATGAGCAAACAATACCATAAATCCATTATTGATCGACATTCCCAAGTTTAAAGGGTATATTTACCAGAATTTACCCCCCCCGTGCAATCTTGGAGGTAGCATGTTATGGAGGTTGTAAGACCCTCATTTTCAGGCATCGGGTCTTTCAACGACCCTATCTATTGTGTTTGAAGATTTTAGCACTGTCACCAAAAGACTCCTATGTTGTTTTGGCAAATTGGTGGAAAAATTCATCCAAAGACCTCTTTTTTAAAGAAAATATTCAATCATTTCAACGAAAGACCCCATCCTTTTGGAAAATTGCAGCAATATGGTTCGAATTTGGCAATTTGGCCGCCTCTCACCCAAAGATTCTTTTTTTGCACATCCTCTCTTTTACCCGAATCCCCTGGGGGTTGAAACACCATCCGTATCCAATCATTTCATATGTGAGTCCCCTTGGTTTTTAATGCCCTTTCTACCTGAACCATTTTTGTAACAACTTAAACCCCGAAGGCAGTGGGTTTTTGCCACCGAACCATATGATTTCCCTTAATGGAACATCCGCTTACTATAAAATGATACCAAAGGATATCTCCGATTCACATTTTCATTATCCTTTAAGTTTCTCTTTCTATTGTATCAAAATCCAACATTCCCATTATGACTTCACTATGACGTCATAGTTTGAGGAAAGTATAGTATGAAAATACTGGATATGGGGTGAACATTTATAGTCCGCAATTTTACTGATTCAAAGACTTCTTATGGCACTAACGGTCTGAGTATCTAACACTCGTCATTTTCCATCAAGTAGAGACAAACACCGCATGAAAATCGATATACTTTTGGAGAACCATGGAATGTTCCCCTATTATACACTGTTTTTCTAATTGAAATTTTACAGATTTTGCGACATGCGAAGCGTCATGGACTCAATTCTGACGTAATCTAGGCATGTGGTACTTATTTTGATATCAGAGGAGGGCCATAGCTAGCCACTGGTCCAACATAAGTGTATATGATCCATTTTACTTTCTCTCCGAAAGGGGGGTTTGCCACCCCAATCTATCACTGTGGATCAACCCTTTACCATCCCTATACCTACCCCGGTGGAGTTTGTGTTGTTGCTTAAAACAGGTAAACTGTAATTTTCGTACCAAAAAGGGGATTTTATCAAGCCGAGAAAAATTGAAGGAACCACCCCCTTCGGTAGACTAGGGTTAAATATAATGCGTTTATGCCTACAAAAGGACAAGACCACTCCATTACATTATCCCAGTTTTGAGTCAAATCCGGAATCAAATCTCTCTAGCCGTACAAAGTAAAATTTGTATCAAAATGTTCCACAGATCTAAATTGGATGATTTCATCCAAGTTAGCTTTAAGAGGCTAGTTTAAGGTATATAATGTTTGTTCCTCATGCTTTTTTCAATAAGCAGGGCCCGATTTTTATCTAACGGGCCCGGCCAAACCTCTCGCGGTCTAAGATACATGGTGACATTAGTTTTATTTTGATGCATTTTAAACAATTTGGTCAAAATGATTTTCGGTATTTTTAATTTTGATCCTTGAATTGAATTGGATTGAAATATTTTAAAAAATTCACAAGGCTTGATTTAATTTGAATCAAATACTAGTAAAAGGATCACTTTTGGATCAGCAATTGGCGGTAATCTGATAATTTTGATCCGGGTAAATTTGTATTATTGTAAAAACAATTGATAGTAGTGTTATGATTTTTTTATATCCAAATTGTGGGAACAAGCACTAATGGCACTAAGCGCTACAGTGAAATTTTGTGAACAGAACCCACAAATATTCCCGTGTTGGAATAAAAAAAAACATAGATACTCTCAGCAACTATAAAGAACAACGCCCGATTCAAAGTCTATTATAAGTCAAGTCACATATGCAATTAATCTTATTTAAAAATCACTTCATACAATATTGCTACCTGCAATCATTCCCCTGCAGAGACAATCCGCACTTTGTTTTCAATTCATCCGCACTCGCATTTGTCAAATCCAAAATTGAACATTATTGGATTAGGCACTTTTTCACCCCAAAAAAATAACTTATACATGTTTTTTAATGAAAAATGTCCCATTATGCCTATGCGGAAGTTTTCAAGATAATCTAGGATTAAAAAAAAATACACATAACAGCTCGGAGACCTAATTATTTTATCAATGATCCTGGTAATTTCTCACTGGCAGAAAAACAGGTTTTTTGCATCATTTTGATCACTTAGTTTACACTACAAATTCTCTGCTTACAATTTGTATTCTATGAAGAATTTTAAGTTGGGCAGTTACAAGGGAACGGCTGTGCGAATCTGTATCATTTTTTTTATCCCATGAACTACTGAAAACTGGCTTAAGATTGTGGTTAAATTAATAACAGTTTGCCATGGTAACTACTGTCATTGCAATTCCACAATACCACTAAAATTAATTTACTGATGTATATCAAATACAAAATGTTTTTTCTATATCAAATTGACAAAATGATGAAAAAATGATTTTGGTCCAAATGGAAAAACATCAGGCCACTGGTCTGTGATGTTCTTGAGGTCACCGGTAGGAAACCAGGAATTCTGCAAGTCACATCACAGAAAGGTGCCATGGCCATGATTTACTTCTTAAAAAAATCATGTGGTCCATTTCCTTTTCAATCATATTTTGTTTTTCACATGGAGGGATTTAATAAGAGGTTTGGGTATAGAGAGCAAGCAGTGAATTAAAAGGTTACCACATTTTTGGGACTTTTGTCAGCCTACAAAACACTAAAGAAGACATTTCTAAGGCCTAAATTGTACTGGGGTTTTGTAAGCATGCTCTAATACCAAAATCTCTTTGAGTGGTAGCCGGATAAGGGGTCAATTGGTCAATCAACTTTAAGTAAAACTCCTAAACATCTGTCTGAAATATGATCAACTTTTCAGTCAATTAAACCTATTTTTTTTTAAATACAAATTAGGTGAAAATAAAACAATCAATAAAGGTCATGGTGGGATTGATGCACAATGGGCATGGATAGATTACAGTGGGTTGTTTCATTAATTAAGCAAGTGTCCCATGTAAGAACTTAAATTACTATTACTCTGTTATGCTTGATGTGCTTTTAAGTTCCTTAAGCAATTACTTGGTGTTTCAAAGTCTAATAACATGTTCCAAATCTGACATTTTATTGGTGCACTTAGCAAAAAAGTTTGTCCGCAAATCACATGGGAAAATAAGTAATTTCATTAATGAATTAAGTGACTGATTGTATATAGAATGTTTACTCAATTTTCAATATCTTATTTGGTGTGCACTACCCAAAATTTGTATACATGGGAATACAAGTAATTTAATTAATGAATTAGTGACTGCTTGTATTGTTCAGATAATAAGTGTTACTCAATTTCCAATAGGTTTTAATACATTTAATTTGAAAGAATTTGAACAATTTGATTCCCATCTTGACATGGTTTAACTATATTGTAGAATGTGACACCTGATTCAGCTTGTTGACCTGGATTTTTTGGTACCATGGTTTCTTTCTTAACCTCTTCTGCTGCCTTCTTGTAATACTTTGAAGGCAATGATTTGATGGATCGGAATTGAATTGAATCAATATTAATTGCCAGGATTTTGGATCAACATTATGTAAGGTGCCATTTGATGCACTGAATTTAATTTAATCAATAATATACAAATTAAGATGGATTGGATTGAATTGGATCAAAATTTAATTTTCTTTCTTGGCCGAATTGAATTTAATTTGAAATCAAAAACTAATTTCCCGGATCGAAATACACTAGTGACAATGACGATGCAGACTCAGACTGATAAAAAAGAACATGAAAATTTCATCAAAATATTTGCACTTTGGCTTGGATACAATAATCAAGGTTTATTTAATCTCAAATCTTGTCCGTAGCCGAATTGCTAGAGACTTTACCAACTTAATAATTTACTAACAGAAACAATGCAACTACGAGGCTTGCCGGCCAATTGGCTAGAGACTTTACAACTTATATTATACTAAACAGAACAATCAACAAGAAGGCAGCAGAGCTCGGGGAGATAGTTTTAAATCCAAAAGGACGCACGATAAGTGCGCATGCACCCTTTTCAGGATATCCTGTAACTGCGCAGCGCACTTAGGGTAAATCCAAAAAAGTGCGCATGCACCATTCATAGGATTTCCTAAGAGTGCGCCGCGCACTTGGGATAAATCCGTAAAAGTGCGCAGGCACAATATTATCAGATTAGTCTAGGAACCGGATGTGCGATCAATATGTACTGAGCCAAGCCTCTTGCATCCTATTGTAATTGTATAATCAATTACAATGCCAATGGAGTGTTTAATAAATCTAACGGTATGTCATTGGTTTTACACACACCGAAACTGCTCAATGTTGTACGTATTTGGATATACGAGTGGCCTCCAACTAACTGCCGAATGGGGAAAATAATAAATGGGTGATATTTCAAATCTAAAGGATCATAAAACAGTAGACGTAATAAACATGTTAAACTTGCATTTTAGCTCATTTTGGAACACTCTACTCTAGCAGTGTAATCCTGAAGTTTTTGATATGTAATTTTCAAATACAGCTCCCTGGAATTTTGTCGCGTAACTCGAACACAATGTAGGGATTTGAACCCAAATATAATGCACGGAATATTATAAATGATATAACATTTACTGACGAAAAAAAGTTATCAGCAGCTGCAAAAAAATAGTTTTGTAGACAGAAATATACAAATATATACATTCGTAACCAACCAAACGTCAATGTTATTATCAAGCGCTTTATGGCTTTTATGTGTTTTAAAGGGAATTTGGAGAACGGTTGTCAAATAGATAACCAAAAGTCCCAACTTTTTCCTTCCAAGAACGTTATGGTAAGATCTATAGGAGCTTCGATTCACTCATATTTATAATTACTTATAGAGTGACTGACATTTCCATCAAAAAACAAAACACCCTTTACACATTTTTATTCAGTTATTATTTTCCAAAAGAAAAGAAATTTTGTTTTTTTTTTCTTTTGAGGATTTCTTTATCTATGTTTTTGTGAAAAAATAGGACAAAAATACCAACATCGTAAGTTTTTTAACTTGCACGATGTTTCTAATCGGCCGGCATACAGAAGTATACTTGCATTGCCGTGCACAACAGAAAATACTAAATCGTCTTCTTAAAAGACACTTTTCGGTTTAGTCACTTCAGGCTTCAGGTATTTAATTTACACTCTTAGAAAAATGTACAATTCAACTCAAATTATTTTACCAAACACGCCCAGAAACACAATTACCTAATAAGAAGTGCCCAACAATAATAGATTATCATGTCAATAAAACTAAGAGAGCATTTCTAATTGTGCTTTAAGAAATTGTGGACCTACATTTTGGAATTCACCTGACAAAACCATAAAACGGAAAAGTACGGAACATTTTAAGAAACAATTGAAATTCCCATTTAATGGAGGAGTGTGCCTATAAATGGTTCCTTATTGGGCATGTTTGTGTGTTTGTTGTGCTTGCGGTCTTGTTAGTGTTTATGTTGTTATATCGGATATTTTGTCATGGAACTGTCATTCAGGACACGATCCGCCTCAGGTCAATTTGCATTTTGATCATGTGTTTTTTGTTGCATGTAGTTTGTAATGTAATGATTTGAAATAAAGTTTGAAATTGAAATTGAGCCGTTTTGGTCCTGTATGTAGATTTTTATACACTCTTAACTAATTAACCACTCTGTTGTGTTTCATGAATAAAGAATCACAAAATATATGTACTTTGACCAATAATGGTAAAATTTTAACCAATTTTTTGTCATTGTGCCCCCCTTCTCCTGCATTCAACGTCGCGGTAATTATTTAAATATTTAAATTAAATTTCACATAATGTTATCATCCAAATTGTGATCATAATAATATATTAAAGAAAAGTTTTTAAATCTTTTGGTCTAAACAACATTCTCTATCATAAGGGGTCCTCACTTAGGATGTTGTTCCCCGGGTGCCATGATTTGGTGACACCCACCTCATGTTGTGGTCCATAATGTCGCTGCGTGTGCCTATGGTGGAATTTACAAAAACAATTTAAGATTCAAAGTAGTTTTACAAGCCTAGAATATGCTTAATTGGTACGGTAAAATCTTAATTGATGGGTCACATTTGTTCTGAATAAATCATGGAAGTGTTTGCAGAGATTTGTAACAAGCGTCCCTCCAAATGAATCTCTTTAAAAACTCATTTGATGAAAGGAACATACGATATATATCATTTGTAAATAGTAGGGATGCCTCCTCCTGCCTCGAGACGCAGACCCTTCCACTTGTTCCTCCACTTGAAATAATGGCATCACAACATAGAGGTCTTAAAGCCCATTTATAGTCAAATCTTAAGCACTATCAGACATTTTTCATGATGTAAATACCACCGTGACGGTTTAACAAGTTTTCGGGAAGTCGGGATCGATTCGGGACGGGCCGGGAAATTGCCTGGTTTCAAGACGCCCAATAGGGTTTTAATCCTGCATGGTCTTGAAACGATGACTGATGACCCAATCGGAGGGTTGACAATCAGAATTAACTAACTCAGCACTGAAAGAAATATTTCAAGAATTTCTTAATTCTGGCTGTTCAATTAAAAATTGTTCTTTGTTTACTAAGTTTATATAATTTTGCTTTACATACCAATATGAGCTTTATGAGATGTTTACATTTTGAGTAATGAAAGATTTGCTAGTAGAAAATTTATCATATTTCTCAAAATCAGTATTAATCAGAATTAAAGAAATTCTTTAATATTTTCTTTCAGTGCTGAGTTACGTTCCTTCTGTTTTCAACCCTCGAAATGTATTGCCTTTGGTGCGTAATAGTAATAATCTAGAGTGTAACGTTTCCACTTGTACCCAAATTTTAAAATACAAATTAACACCCCGTTAGCTTTAGGACTAGTAACATGCTCCATTAATCACTTCCGCCTTGCCCATTCCCACGTTTCAACGTGAAGATTATGGGATTTTAAGACTCTTGGTTTAAAAAAGTTTGATTTTCATACTCTAAATGTAAAAGAGTGAACGTCACTCTGAAAGAGCTGTCTGAGTAACCCATCCTAATTTAGAGGGAAAATGAAAAACACTGCACAAATCACTCTAACCGAGTGAATTTTCACTCTAATTAGGAATGGTCGCGTGACTTTCACTCTTTTTACATTTAGAGTAGGCCTACTTTCCCGTTCATTTGCATCGTTCAATATCAGAACGTTTTACATTTTGCTTTTATTTTAAACTGGAAGTAAATACTTCATTTTAACTATTTTTTAATTTACAAATGACAACTGTGCGCAAAATTGGGGTGTCTATATTCCCACAATCTTCCAATATTATTCATAAAGCATGAATATGAGTCAAGCTCAGGACATTTTCCAAGTACACATGGAAAAATTACCAATTTAAAAGAATGGCAAATGTGGCGGAAAGCTCAAATGGGCTCTTAATTGCACGTATAAATTTAATGTGGATGCCAAAGTTTACACGTGAACCCCTTGGTTTGCGATATTAGCTGATACTGCGACACTGTCATTTTTACGAAGGTAAAATTGCCTTACTTATGAGTTTATGCACCTTTAGTAATAAAAGAAAGCTTAACCCACAAAACACAAACAGAAAAATCAAATTATAAAAGGCGAGTTTGAGTGTCACACAAAATTTTGGCCCAAAGTGACAATTTTTTCCTCTAAATTTCCTCTACGATTAATTAGGCACATCCTTTCGCCAAAGGTCAATGATATACTTGAAAAACAAAATCTATCTCGATTTGCTACAGGATTGGGGTTGACGTAAGGCTTGAAACACGAAATGTCCCTTTATAAAACAATAAATTATTATAGTTTTCATACTGAGAACTTTGGGTCTGTACATATGAACAATAACGATCATTTTGAATCAATACATGGTACGTCTTCGGGTAACGTCGAGATTTTCATTTCTATTAAACTACTGGTAGAGAGACCTATGAGCGCATTTGCGAAAGTTCCGCAAATGCGCTGCGCACATTTGGATTTTCGAAAAAAGTGCGCAGAAAAAGAAGCAAGTGGAGAAACACACACAACACTTGTCCAACACGTACAATCACAAATTCAGAAAAAAATAGTATATGTGTTGGATATGATAAACACACTTACTTAATAAAGAAAAATGGTGAATTTTCACACTACAGCTACTAAATGTGTTTCCTCAAACCTAATAACAAAAGGATTTTTTTATTTATTTTTAGTTCTGGGTGGCTGCTGACGACTGCAACTCAACCATCAATCATTAGTCATCAAACCAAACATTAAAATACATTGTTGCAGATTATAGTACAAGCTTTTTTATGAACTTTACAAAAAGAATCAAGATCACATAAATTGCGACAAGCGCACAACGGAAAATAAACATAGTCAAATCTATTGCATTTGTATTAACAGGCATGTCTGAAATTATAATAAAAAGCATACACATGCATACATACATTCATATATTACATACCTACATATAGGCCTAATACATGCCAGACATCCCTGGTATTACATACAGACATACATACATACCACATACATCCATAACATACCTACCTACATACATACCTACAGACAACATCTATACTACACCCACACACGCCCACACCACCCACATACATACATACATACATATTCAAATCTTTATTCATGATAATCATACATGAGCCACCGAAGCGGCAAACAACATTACATTGAATGATTATGAACAACATTATATTCCATTAAACGGTCGAGCAAGCTGAAAAAATTAATTTTCTCTGGGATTTTTGTGTCTGATTTTACATATTAGATTTGTGCCAATCATTACGCTAAATAGCATTACTTGGCAACAGCTTTAGCAACAACGTTGGGGAAGACAGGATTTTTTTGCCATCACTGATCCTTTACAGAAGAGTAACTCCGTAAAGTTTTTTAAAGGTTTATCCAATCCGTAAACTGCCGGGGAAGATGGTGTTCGATATAGATTTACGCAGGAATTTAAACGTTACTGAAACCATATTTATATTCATTTTCAATACATGTTTCATAAACCAAACAATACCACAAGACTGGAAGAAATCAAAACAGACTAATTCCCGAAAGGAAAAGGGCGTATTTGAACAAATTGATAATTGAGCGATCCAAATTTCTTACCATTGTTTGTACAAAGTTTACATGATTTATGCTCAAGGAACCATAGTTTCCTTGGTTTAGTTTGATGAACCAGGATGTGTTCAAAAAAAAAGGGTGCAAGCCAAGACCCAGGTTATGGACCACGCTTTTTGCCAGAAACAACCTCTGGAAGACTTCGGCATAATAGCAAATTTTCATTCTATTAGGGGTGGCAATGTGACGATCTTTTTTTCAAAAACGATGGAATTCTTATGGCCATTTTGGTTGCTGAAAACAAATTCCGGGAAGCTTTTTTCGCCTAAGATGAATTTTTAGTTGGAAATGATTTGAAGTTTTGTACATGAAAGTCTGGGAATTTGGTGGTTAATTATTCACTTGCCAACATCTGACACACAAACCATTGACATTTATCTTACTATCACATAAGCATAGGTATAGTGCTTCCCTAAATATAAAATCCTGTTTCCAAAGTAATCAAGTTCCCGATTGCTAAAATAAAGAACAATGTTCTTCACCTTGCAGAGGGAGAAGAGTCACTCATAAGCACTGCAATCCTTTCCACCTACTGGTCTGAATTATCATAGCCACTAAAACAACTCTTTACTTAAAAGAAGTTGCCTTCTACTTCTTTGTCTGTTAATAATAGCAGCACAGTTGGAATGAACACACTGGCGTGGCATTGGCATGGCACTGGCATGTTATGTAACTGTGTACAGGCGTTGACCTTACAACAATTACAATGCCCTTCATTGCACAATCGTACAAGTCTCTTGCAAATAGTCTGTTTTTAGGTTAATAATAACATCACTTGTTGGTATGAAACCACTCCAGTCAATTGGCAGGTATTGACATGTTATAAGGCGTTGACCTTACAACCATACCCGTTCTTTCAACATCCAGTAACCCCTAAGATCTGGGTTTTTTTCATGTTTTGGTTATTCTGTGTACTGCTCTGTCTCGTAATGATATGCCCTCTCTCTACTGGTCAATTTGAACTGACGGAATTGTTGTAAAATAGTTTTATCTGCCATTGAGATGACTTTGTTAATTTTTCTTGAAAAAGTGTTTAGCTGCTATTATAATGCACCTTTTTGAGAATTTCTAGCAAAATCAATGACTAATATCGTCGGTTTTTTTTGTTTGTTCTGAATATGAAAAATATTCCTATTGATTTCATGTACAAAATTAAAAGTCATTTACCGACCTAAAAATTCCATCTTAGGCCAAAAAGCCTTCCTGATTTGTTTTTTTAGCAACCAAATGGCCTAAGAATCCACTCGTTTTGAAGAAATATAAAACATTCTCCATTTATGCCCAACCCTAATTCGATATATTGATTTTGCCGGATGCGTTTGGTAGTAGTGAGCACTCTGTCATGCAACGTGCTCTAACTGATGTCGGCATGCCAGACTTTATCTCAAATCATTAAAGATATTTACACCGATTCTTGTTTTGCCGTTCAATGCAAGGAGAGGGAGATGGATCGCCACCCACCATCAAGCGTGAACTTTGGCATAATACAAGGATGTCCCCGTGGTCTATTTTGCATTTGAACTGAGAATAGACGTATTGTTATGATGGATTCAAGAACCATTTGATGAGTTTTCACTTACCAATCCCCGTTCAAGCTTACGTTGACGATATCGCCCTGTGTACGCGTGAACCCACACATATCGAAATGGGCACAAAGTTTTGAAAAATTTTGGTAACTGGGCAAGACTTAGCAGATCATCTCAAATCGGCTTTGGTTGTCATGAGCGTCCGTTCTGGAAACATTGGTAAAGCTTGGTCGCCTGACCAACACTATTCTAACACCTACAATGTGAAATTGTGTCATAGGAGTATTAACAGAGAGGGCAGACTTCTGACCTGAGGCTACATACAGAAGCAAGGATTTATTTTCATGGGGAGGGAATTCTGAAGCCTCGTCTTAGTGATGAACTTGATGACGTCATCACTTAAGTCACCGTTTCTTCAGTTGTTCCTTGAAACACGCATAGTCCCTGTCTTCTCGAGGTCAGCAAGTCTTCCTGTGATTCAAGTTATTCTTTCCATTTCCTTCAGTTCCATTCTGTTGCCTCTATACTAACATTGTAATGCTTTTTATGACACCTTTATGATAATCTTCACCAGCCTTTATGGCATAACTCTTCAATTCACCTTAATTAAGAAATCTCAAGATTTAAGAGCAAATGTTGTTTAGTTCGAGCCATGATGGACTTACTCAAACATGTTTTTGTGTTCTTACAATTAGTCCACTATGGTCGATTTCATATCCTACAAAGTTATTGTTTTGATCAGGTTTCTTTTACTTTCCTTTTGCATATGTAGTTGAGGCATTTTTCGGCCGTTCTTCGGACCAATCGTAGTTGGAATTCAACATCGGAAGAAAACAGGAAATCTTCCTAGCAAAAAAATAGTGATGGTTTTCGATTCCTAAACCCGGTTGACTTCGGGACAAAAAACATACTTGCGATTGGAATTGGTATGTTGGCCCAGCCATGATCTGATAGATTTGACAAATAGCTCTGCATCGCGTCAAAGCTTTAGTGGTAACCGGAAAGAGTATGCCGAAAAAGCCCTAAATCTGTTGCCTCTCTGAATATCAGTATGAAACAAATTTCGCATGTTTGCAAATGGGATGCAGCAATTTCGGTGATAATATATGCGAGGCATAATAGACTGGTAAAACTCTTACAAAAAGAGATATCGAAATACAACACTTCTATGACTATTTACCACGAAAAGACCATTTCGTAGTGATCTTATCAACAAATGACATGAGGAGATTCAATTTGTCAATTATATTCAGGTTCATCCAAGCAGAAACCCGATCTTTTTCCTCCCATGATTACGAGAATATGAAGTGCTTTAGAGTTGAAATTATTGTACCTTGGACGCCTCTTGAGGACGTTTAAGCTAAAATTCAACAAGTTATCAGCCCCTTTGCCAATCTGTCTTTACTATTTTGCGGATTTAGTTGCAAAATCATCGTCTTTGTGATTCGGATCACTCGGTCATGTCCTTAATCGATTTCGTCGGGGATTGAAATCCTTGTCTCCCCTGAAATTATAATAAAACGCATACACATGCAATACATACTTCATCTTTACTACGTCCATATGGCCTAAATACATCATCATACAGTCTGACAACATACATACATACATAACACTACATACATACATACATACATACCATACATACCTAATAAATACATCTATACATACACACACAACCCACACACACACACACATACATACTACATACAACAATACATACATACATACATACATCAACATACATACATACATACATACATTCCCATGATACATACTACATACATACTACATAACATACATACAATTGTCGCATTTATCCTTTTTCATCTACTTCCGACGCAATGCATGTAGGATCATCTTCATTACATGGTAATTTTGAAAAAAAAATTTTGTATTATTTACAAGTCCGGTGTTGAACGGCGGGCAGAAGTTTATGGCTAGTAAACGGCGACAGTGGTGTTTCTAACACCTTTATTTTCGTTTGTGGTTCCTACAATATCGTCATGAAAAGTTAATAGTTAATAAAAATCTCAGTTGATTTTGACTGTGTTGTAATTCTGTCACGAGAACAAATACAGACATACAAAATACAAATTTTTTTTGTGTTTTTTCCTAAGTAGATTGAATATACATCGTAACGATTAGGCCACTATTTTGCCAAATGTTTAGATGATATAAAAATCTGGATTTGTTTACGCTAAAAATTGGGGACGCGGCTGTGAAACACGAAATGTCCCTTTCACAATAAATCTATTATCAGAGTTTTTATACTTAGAACTTTGGGCCTATACCATATGACAATCCGTTCATCATGGAACACATACATTGTACTCTCTTCTGGTAACTCGGAGATTCCGTTTCCCATTAAATGACTGGTAGGGGAGACTATGAGCGCATTTTTCGAGATTTCGGCAAGTGCGCTGCGCCTTTAGGATTTTCGAAAAAGTGCGCAGAAAACACACACACATGGGTGCACACTTACACACACTTGTTCAACATTATTTTTTTTTTAATATCACAAATTTAGAAAACAAGTTTCATCAATATGTTATGTATGATACACAACTCACTTAATAAAGAACATGGTGAATTTCAAACACTAACAGCTACTAAATGGTTTCCTCAACCCGTTTGAAAGTTTATATATTTCCAACCTTCGTACAGGGGCACACAAAAACCTCACAAACTTGGGGACCGGTTTGGGCTCACTTCTTATTTTTATTTCCCCGGTTTCAGTTGTTTTTACTCTCACGTAAATATTTTATTCTCATGATTATCAAGGATTTGATCCAAGATGTGACCAAAGCGAGATCGCCGTTTCGTACAAGATGTTTAAAAAACAAGAATTAAAATGGTGCAGTTTTGATATTGTTTGATTGAACAATTTTTTAACCTTAGTTTTAATCTTTGGGTGTCTTGAGCAAATTGTATGAACTGGCATGTGTCCCACCCCCAAGTTTCGATAATACAATTGTGTTGTCAGTTCAGCTCGGTTTTACGGACAGAAAGATTACAACATTGGCAATTTTGGTAAAAACGCATCTGATTTGCACGAAATGCCTGGCAACTCTGGGTAAGTCAGCTTTTCCGATGATATATAAAATCCTAAAAAAATGTTTGAGGTAAGGCCCAGGGAGACAAGCAGGCTCTGGCTCACTAAAATGTCCCATTAACATGTTATTTTTAATAACTTACGGATCTGATTTGCATATATAGTATATACCCCTCCTTCTTCTTCGTCTGATCCAGAGACTTTCATTTCAGAATTTTTCATGATGGTATGTGCCTTTTTTTTAACGACGCGTGTACACTTGAAATACGTAATCTACATTCATATAATTCGATTCAGATTATGTACATGTAATATCTATACTTAGTCCGTAGAAAATCGCATTTATTTATTTGCACCCTTACCCAGGTTACCCGATTCAGTCCCAAAACTGATCTAACACAGGGTCCTGTAACATATACATCTAACTAATTTAAAAAATTAAATACGACTAGGAGCTATTTAAATCTACGGCCACATGTATACATTCACTAATATCAGTATAACAAAGCAAACGCCAAAACATTAAAACCTACTGCACAAAATATTAAATAAATATCAAAAATTTAGGGAACAAATAAAATACCAATACACTGTAGTGAGGATACAATTTGTTTAAACGTTTTTTCGTATTCAGCATCGAGATCGTTCCAAAATAAAACACCACTGTACATTGGTATATCAGTCCATCTCAGCCGATCTCTACATTTTTTTTCGGCAACTGCGAACTGAGAACATTTGAATGATGAACTGACTATATCAAGATCCCAGCCTAACCCCGTCGATCTCCTAAGGATTCACAACCAGTAAAATAACGTGAGAAACGTAAGTCCCCCCCACTGCAAATGAGGTGTTTTTTTCTTTTGGTGACCCCTCGTCTAAGTATCCCCTTAAAAAAACTGAGAGAAATGGCGAGATCTGGGTTGCAAATCATGGTTGCTATCAATATTAAGTATAAAATCTGTAGGAATATCAAAAAAAGGTTGTCATTGATATGTTATTTTGATCCGACAAACCAATTTTAACCGTATTCTTGCAGGGAACACCTGACTGAAAAAGTGCTGTGACCTCCAGGATCCACGGTGCATGATAGTCTTGGCGGTCCAGTCGCTCGAAAATTTTGGGGATAACTACCCTAATTTTATGATTGATTGGGTAGGAGATATGATGATCTTCAAGCAGAATGTTAGCTTTAAGGTCTGAGATGTTCCATTGAGGAGAAAATTACGTTTTTATCTCGCCCATTTTGTACAGGACCGAATGGGAGCAGCATTTAGTGGTGTGAAACCCTAAGATATTTAGCGTGCGCAGATTTTGGAAAACACTAAAGTGCGCCGCGCACTTCCAATAATTCCGGAAAAGGACGCACATAATGTGTTCTGCGCAGTTTAGTGAATTCCCCTAAGTGCGCTGCGCATTTAGTACAATTACCAAGAGTACGCCTGCGCACTTTCTCCATTTTTTTGTGCGCAGACCGTGCAAATAGGGTGTCTCACCTACCTGGGCAGCAGCTTAAACAGCGCCATATTGCAACATTCAAACACACTACACAAACACACACCGGATGGGTGTGCAAGCTTTCATGGTTCATTTGCCCATTTCAAATGAACCATGGAGAAAGTGGCATTCAGGTTTTAATCAATATCTGTTATACAAATCAAATCCCAAATGGAGTTCCCGAATTAAATCCAGCAAGTGGTCCCACTGAGATTCGATCCGAGGACCCTTTGCTCCAGAGGCAAGCTTGCTAACCACTAGACCACGCCACTTCCTTGATTACGGTCCAATCAAGGCAATTCAATTTAGGAGATCAATATCATGTAATTAAAAGAGGCTTAAGATATGACGAAGAGATGGTTGTACCATCATATTGGGATTGTTTAAAAGTTACTGGGCCACACGACTTGCATGATGGCACTGATATTTGCTGAAGATGTTGAAATATTTTTCTTTGAGCGGATTTCGTTACAGAAATATCCTTGTTTGGGCAATTTTTCTGCCACAGAGCTTCGTAATTTTACATACTAGTTCAATGCAAGTGGTTTTCAACACAATATAGTCGAGTCTCAGCCCCTACCCTTATATAGGATATATATATATATTGTGGATTTGCATTTAGCTCTGTGCTGCACTGATGAGAACACAA
>JAMKCH010034391.1:0-15257 GCA_023653785.1 Ophioderma brevispina | reverse complement strand
CATTTTGGCACCTTCTAAAAAAATCCCTATATTTAAAGACACAAGCCTTTGCTCTATCCCAGGCTGTAATATTTCGCACATGCAAGAAGAACCAAGTGACCAATCACACGTGACTGAGCATCACCAAAGTCGTTTAAGAAGCGGCAATAAGACGGGCAGGTGTTGAAAGTTACGAGACTGAGGGATGGGATATTTTTGGCTTTGTTTACCTCAATTCAAAATGCAGGCAGAGGAAGATGAGAGTATTTAACAGGGATATGACATTCTGGTGTTACCTATTTATTGCCAAATTATGTCAGCTGTTTGCTTATTTGAGCATGTTGCACCCTACCTTTGTGTATTGAAACTATTTTGTCATTCGGTACATTTAATGATTTGTTTTAAAGGTGGGTGACCTGGTCGACAACCTCGTGCTCTACTTTACTCCATCAAAATTGAGATTTTGATATCGGAAAAAAGTTCATATTTTCTCATTACTCCAGTGAAATCTTAGGCCCACAAAATGTTTCCATTCGATATCATGAACAAAAATGTCACAAAATGTGGTATACCACATTTATTAACACACACACACACTGTCCTATGGGCCAATTTAGTGTACTTTTTGCTTCTACTATCCAAAAGGCTAGACCGTTTTAACTCAAATTTGTAATAAGATGTTTTTGGTGATATGCTTTCATGTGACGGAGAAAACACCATATGAAAAATCAGATCTTGTTCGGGTCATCCACCTTTAAGTGACAATAATCAAAGTAACATTCAACTAAACAAAGCTAAATGGAGTTGTCAAATCATGCATTGCCTGAGATCATGTTGAAAAAAAATAAACAAAATATGTGTTAATCTCATTGCACCCTACCCCAATTCAGAATTTTATTGTAATCTTATGTCAATTTTATATTACTTTTGACAGGGATATTTAGGAGAAAGAAGAAAATGAAATATAATGTTTAATCAGACTACTACGTCTTCCTGTCCTACACAATGAACGAGAAAATTGAGAAGCATTTCGATATGTTTCAATCCTGACTACATGTTTTGTCCTGTATTGTTGCTAGTCGAATTAAGCTTAATTGCCAAATTAATGAGAAGAATTTAATCAGTGTGCCCTGACTACTATTTAAATTAGTCTGTTTTGTTGCAAGTATTATGACTTACAAAATCTTAATGAGGTTGATGCTGTGAAAGAGTTAGTAAAATGATTTAGAGTATGTATCCAATCTTGTATTTGTAATTTATGTGTGCAGTGTTTATTCTTAATAATAGAATCTTGCTTAAAAATTACAGAGAAGCTGCAGATGACCTTGGTACATGTATATGGTTGAATAATGCACCAGTCAAATGAAATGCCAAACCCATCCCATTTAGGTAGAAATTTGTGTGAAAATAAGATTTTATTATGTTAGAGCACCAAGGATTTATTGTAAGTGGTGGCTTGTTGGGGGGCTTGTAAATTTAATCATCCTACATGAAGGCCCAAGTTGAGTAGGGCACTACAAAAATTTTTGGGAGCAATTTTGAGGATAAAAAAATTGAACTGAAAAACAGTTAACTCTTTTAAGCTTAGAAGGGGTTCTTTCTGTGCAGGGCTGTTGATCTTTATATTAAGACACTTGATCAGCTTAAGATTACTTTAAGAACCGGTCAGTTGGGCCTAAAAGATTATTTTAGATGGGGTGTGAGAGCATGATAATAGTGATTTTGAACTAAAAAGTAGTGGTCCTTGGAAATGAGAATAAACTGGAAATTCTGGGAGCCTTGTGATGGGAGGGTTTTGATTTCATATGATTGTGGCATAAGCAAATCTCCTGATATATTTGAATCAATGTACAAACTGTTTGCATATAATCCAAACGTATACCTGTTCATGAGATGTAGTATAATAAACCAGCGTGATTGTAGACTGTCAATAATTTTATTAATTGTTAATAAAGAGAATTATTTAAATTTCATTATGTTAAATTTGCGCTCTTGTAAGATAATAGATAATAAATCACTTCATAGATTACTAACTTACCCTTTCCCTATATAACATTTTATATGAGTCACCAAAGTTAAATAGAGAGCTAGAGGTTAACTTTAGAGCTAGAAAATTTGATTGTCAAAAATTGTTAAAGGAAAATGGTCGATGCGCAGCTGACTATCAATGACACATCTGTAACATTCCCATATATATAGAAAATGTGTATTATTGTATGTTATATTTATGTTAAAACTACTGAAACTGAAATAAATCTAGTGCAATGTTGGCTGTACATTTCTCCTAAAAAAGTGTAAAATTGCTGTGTGAAAAAAGGATTCTTTTAGATGTGGAGCTCAGAATTTGCTGGAGAGTACATTGCTTTACCAAAGCCTTAAAGAGCTATGCTCGATCGCTAATAGCTCGTCCAAAGAACCCCCGATTTTACCATAAGTGGTTTTGCAATTTGATCTTTAAAGAAAGCTACTAGTTTACTCATTTACCCTGTGAAATTCATAGGGCTGAAAGATGTTTGGTTTGGATGTTTATGAGCGACACCAATATTATTTTACACAGTACTCTTGGGGCTTATCAAAATCACATTTTAAGCTCTCATATCCCCAAAACAGATGAAAATATCGGCATGAATCATTACAGCATGGTTTGTGGGTCAAGCGTATTCAATCAGATCGCAAGGCTTTCTTCTCTTTATTTCTTGAGGGGCCATCCCCTTTATATTTGTTCGAACCGCATTTGGTACATTGATAGTTGAAAATAATTAATGTGGTGAGTAATGAGGTTTTATGGAATAGACACATTTACTTCTTCAGATGAAGCAGTTAAAAGGAGGTCTTGCCTTATTTGTTGGCTTTTAGGGGAGTCCAATTAAATCTTTTCTGGAGTTGTTGGGAGAGAGGGTTCTGGTTATGTATGTAAACAGGTTTGGATGAAATGATGATGAGAATAGAAATTGGGCCATATAATTTAACTCTATTGCTGTTTGGTTAAAATATTGTATTGACATTGAAAAAATCACAAAACAGTGGCAATGGTACAACAAGACAGCAGTCATTTGGGGACCATTTTGAACACACCCACCACCTTAAGAATAGACTCCTTTGAATGTATTTTTGTTCTTTTTTTAAATTTTTTAGTTTTTTCGTTTTTTTTTTTTAGAAAAATTTGATTTCTGAAACATAAGTATAGTTTGATATGTCAGATATTTAGATCCCGAAGGATTTTGGGTCTTCGTGCCAAAATTGATTTTATGGTTTAAACTTTGTCAATTTTGGGGTGCTGATTTCTAAAAAGTTAGGTGCCATTTTTTTCAACCACGTCTTCATCGCCATTTTGAATTTCAAAATGGCCGCCATTTTCATTAAATTTGTCATATATCTCGGATTATGAGCAACTTAGAGGGGTAAAAAAACGGTGGAAAATGGTGGCAATACCCATGTTTGTTGATAAAAGGGATTCCATTGAAAGCATTTTCTTATTTGTAACTGATTTGTTTGGCCGCCATCTTGAATTTCAACTGGCGGCCATTTTCAACTATGTTATGTCCTGTATCTCAGCTTATGAGTAACTTAGAATAGTAAAAAATGGTGGCAAATACCCATGTTGTGAGACCAGAGATTCCATTAAAAAAGCACTGCCTTGCTTGTCACTATTTGGGGGCCACCATCTTTGAATTTCAAAATGGTCCGCCTTTTTCAAATATTAAATGACGTGCAATTTGCCCATATCTTGGCTTGTGAGTAACGTAGAAAAGTGAAAGTGGGCAAATACCCACGTTTTGTGAATACAGGGATTCTATTAAAAGCATTACCTTATTTGTATCTAATTTGGTTTAGTCGCCATATGAATTCAAAATGGCAGCCATTATTGCAATTATACGTAGTCCGAACGGAAACTGACGATATTATATTCCGTTTTTTATCCGTCGATTTTATAATCCGATAAGCCGAATTAGACGCATTCATGACAGACTCAGTGCGACTTCACCTGCGCCGGCGCTTTGGTAAATTTAACGGGCGGGGTAATTAAAGACATATGGCAGTGCGGTAAATGCAGGGGGCCTGCTCTAGGATGGAGCGTTGTTAATATTTAGTTAAATATGAATGTTGGAACAAATAGAGTGCTAAAGTGATGGAAACTTCAAAGGAAGTACTGATTTTTAAGCCACTTTATTTAGCATGGTTGATCAGACTTCAAAATTAAATTTATGAGGTAAACAAAGTTACACGAGACGTAGGGGGGAGCAATGAGCATTGGGACACAGAGATGGGTAAGTTTATGGCGAGAACAACATAGTCTTCGATTTACCTTTCCGCGTACGGCGCCGTATTGAAAAACCTTTTTCCGAGTAGGCCTAATGCAAGCCTTCGATTCTGTCCGCGTACTGCAAGCCAGAAGTGATCAGATTAAATTTCTCCGGGACTATCATCAGTGACCTTCATGGAAACCAGATTTGTTAAGGGAGACCTCCAACCGAGGCTACAGGTACTTTGCCTTGCTCAAGGGATATCCACTTTTGTTGTAGGTCCTTCTCACCCAAACTGTTATAATACTGCGATTTGACTGGCACGAAAAAGAGCAATGAAACTGCAATCGTCAACAGGAAATACCACGGCTTTGAGAATTGGTGAGGTCCATGCTTGTTTTGTTCAATTCATGCTATCGACCAAATATTGAATCAATAACCTGAAGCTGGTCTGTATTCACCATCCAATCGAACAATCCATCAATCTTAAGGGGAAGCGTTTTAAGCGTGGTGTAGAGTACCACGTAACCAATATCATGGTATGCTATGACCTCCTCTTTCTTTGATGCACTGTGACAGCTAGAAAACTTTGTATACCATAATTCTGAAATGTCACGAAACTCACAATAGGCTTATATGAGCAAGAAGATATCGTGGGTTGTCTTTGAAAGGTTTAATAGTAAATCTTCAGAGACCAAATTCCGAGCTGCAAATTGGTCAATACCTTCCGCACAGGATGGCAAAATAATTCTCCTAAGTTATATGAAGCAGGTAGAGAGTGTACTTTGATTCCAGCAAATAGGACAGGGGAGTGGCGGAGCTTGGTCCTCGGTGACCTTGGGAAACAAGTCAAAATACACTTTGCTCCTGATCTCTACAAATGTGCTCGACATGTACCAATTTTGTCTTCCAAAATATAAAGATTGTTTTAAAGTGAACTGATCAAGAGAAACTTGGGAACTCTTAAAAATCTGGCGATTTCATAGTTACTAAGTCGGCATTCCATCACAAATTCTGTTTCGTGGACCAAACATTGGAAACAGTTTATCAGAGTTTTCTGTTATCCGCGGATTCCACTCTTCTCCTCCGATGGCTTATTCTAATCCCAAAGGACAAGAGTATTTTTGTCCATGTCATTGATAGGTCTAACAGGGAACCACCAAGTGACTCAGGTAGACTTAACACGGCTGATACATCGAGCGGGTTGGAGATCCAATACATTTTGTGCATATAGACGCCTGGACAGGTGTTCGAGTTATATCAATAAAGGTCTCAACAATGGTAAAAATCTGCTCTTATTTGGCCAGCACCTTTGTTCAAAGCATCCGTAAGATTGTATCCGGGTATGAGAAGGATGTGATATCTTCGACAGATATTATATTGATAACTCACTAAAGCTCAGCACATGGCAAAAAGGGTGCTGGATTGATACGGTAAAAGTTTTTAAATCATGAATTCGACTAATATCAAATTAGTTACCACTGAAAACCCGGCTCTGTCTCAATTGAAACAAACAGTCTCAACTGACAAATTACGTGGGGAAAGCTCCATACTCCATGAATATGAAGATAGCAGCACGAGCTTAGTTGGCATCCTTACGTATACCAACATAAACCAAGTTGTGTATGGCTCCATATTGGTGAGCACTCACTCGAGGAGGCAGACACCTCGATCCCAATGCATGTACTTGATGCGTCCAAGACTGACGAGAACATCAGGGATATATATGTATATTCGCCAGACACGGGATGTCTGCATTTACCTCCAGGTTTGTGTTCAACCAACAGCCTTCCAGGCGAGCTGGCTTCACTTTATCACCGGAAAAGGAAAAGCGAAGCGCACATTTGACAGGTCTACGCGCGGGTGTTGCAGCATTGGAAAGCGAAAAAAAAATATAGCGTCGGCCAGATTTTAGGGTACTGATTGGGGAGAAAATTTGCTGTGGCATATCTAAAAGTAGTGGATAAAGCCTAAGCGATTCAAAGCGGTGACGCAATGGGTGTATTCCAGAATTTAATGAGGATAGTTTCAACCTAGACAGCATGTTAAATGTTCGTTAAAAACTTTATGTGCCCCCCTTGTGCTATGTGCAAAGAACAGCAAATGCAGCACATTTGCCAAGATGAACAGCGCTCTGTAAATGCATTGACTGTGGTAACACGATTGATTACAATGTAAACAAGTCAAGAAGGGCTATCCTGATCATTATCATCATCTGTCGTCCGAAGATGGAACGTTGAAAGCAGCTGAGACAAATTTGAACCAGGTGCCTTATCCTGCATGAGTTGCTGGATTTCACATGCATACAAGCCAATATCTTTAGCATGACACTCAGGATAACTAAGGTTTCCTGCACGGTTTTAAGGTTCCTTCCTCCAGGTGGTGTCCAGAAAATCAGGTAAGAGATAGGTGCGTCAGTTGTCCGATGCAGTGGAACTGCAAACTGGAAACGTCTCTTTTTAATGGTTTCTGATAGGAGTGGTATATCTCCCATATACCTCATGGTGGAAAGATGATTCTCCAGCTGAGTGTTAAGTTTAAGTACTTTCTAAGAGTTGTATAGTACACCGCCATTGATTCTGCCCTCAAGCTTTTGGGTAATGAACCACGTCTCAGCTTCATAGATGAGTATACTCTGTACACATGCCCTGAGTTCTATCCTGATGGTACTGGGTAACCCATGTAGTCATGTAGCCTCTAATGGAATTTCAATTAGCCTTCATTATTTTTTTCTGTGAGGAATGCAAAAAAAAAAAAAACCCCATCCTCTTCGCATTTTAGTCAAGTGTGCATGATTAAAGTTTTTGTCTATAAAAAGGTGAATGCCATGAGAGTATTAACTGCTTTGTTTCACGAAAAATGCCTACACTCATATTTATTAAATCTCCGAAAAACGCGGGTGTGGTGAAAATATCTTCATGTACTGGAAAAGGAATCCAAGACAAAGTCAGGATATTTCAAGGTATGTTAAAAATAGTAGAATCTTACATTACATACTGATATTTGGGTACATTTCATTGACATTTACATATTAATCAAAAACATAAAATTGTCTAGTGGCGGCCATTTTGAAAATCTTCCATGGTGGCTGAGTTTGAAATAATAGGCATGAAATGATATGATTTGGAATATCATCATAGTACAAGCAATGCTACCATTTTTTAGGAATGTTTTATACTGGTATGATGAGATTTTAAAAAAACAAGTGTATTAGCTATGGGTCGGCCATTTTGGAATCCAAGATGGCGGCAAAGCTAAATTAGATACAAGCCAGTGGCTGTTGATGGAATCCCTTTAGTATCACAAACATGGGTATTGCCACCAGTTTTACTCTTTCCAAGTTGCTCCTACGCCAAAGATTAGGACATACATACTTTAAAATGGCGGCAATTTTGAAATTCAAGATGGCAGCCAAACCAAATCAGTTTACAAGTAAGACGATTGAGCTTTCAGATGAAATCCCTTGGTATCAGCAAACCATGGGTATTGCCACCCATTTTACTCCTATTAAGGTGCCTCCTAAGCCGAGAAGATTAGGACAAAAAATACTGAAAAAAAATGGCGGCCATTTTGAAATCCCAAATGGCGACTGAAGGCATGGTTGAAAAAAATGGCACCTAAGATTTTTGAAATCAGCAACCCAAAATTGACAAAGTAATCTAATAAATCAATTTGGGCACCAAAATCCCACGGGAAAACATACAAACTGTACTACAGCTGATTTGCCTCTAAGGTCCAAGGTTTTTTAGTTAGTGTTCACACTGACATGACGTCCATACAACCGCAGTTTCAATGTAAGTGACAATCTTCACCGCCCAGGTTTACAATTTTGATCTACATAATTTTTTCTGGTTCTGGGCCAATTTTCTGTTAACACTAATTTGTTCCTAATGTGGTTGACTTGGATTTGTCTGGGAATTGAGCCGAACAACTTAAGGTGAGCATGCCCTTAAAAGTAAATTTCATATGCCAAGACCTGGAAAATGATTAGGAAAAACTGGACAACCCCTTACCTTATCCTAAGGTGTTATAATGAGCACATGCCCTGTCACAATGTGTAAGTCCATGCTGTTGTAATAATGATCAATGAGGTTTGCTATGATTCATGCAGAAGAAAACGGTGTGAAATCAATCAAAATTATGCTCAAGTTTCCTCTGTGTTAAACACGTACTCTGTTATCTGCTTTCCTAATTTATAACTGTAATATCATTGTGCTGTGTATCATTATGAACTACGTAATAAAAGCCTGAAACCTAGCATATAAGCACCATGCGACACCGAGATTGGATATGGATGTCTTACTGTGTCTTGCATTAGTTGGAGAGATGTGGAATCCCATACAAATAATAGTGACCACAATACAACATCCCAATATACACTTCTATAGCCGGCACTATCGCTACATTTCAAGAGAGGCCACTAGCTGATAACAGGCTTAAAACATTCCGGACCGACTACCTGAAGAAACATGCAAAGAACAAAACGATTGTAAATTTAAAGGTCATTGCTGCAGAATTTGTTGATTTCATGAGGAGCTGAACTGTCTGCAAACTTATAAAATTCTTGACTTTGATTGATACAGATATTGAAGGATAAATTAGAGACATCATAGCTATGCACAAAGTTTAAGTTATGAACAGCTGGGAGCTTCAAGTTTTGAGATAAGGGACCCATAGTTATTTTGCCAGGGGAATGGAGGAGTTCAACTTTTTGGCAAACACAATTTTGGATTAAATTTCTCCATTTAAAAGTTCATGTTCTCCCCCTCCTTGTTGAATTTTTTCATATCCCTCCCCTCTTACTTTTTTTTGTATTATCTCCCCTTCAACCCTCCATTCCCACCATGGCATAACTAATGACCCTTTCCTAAGGTTTTTGAAATCAGAAATACAGGGGATGCTTCCAAAGGTTCATAACTGAAGGCTTGAATTGATATGGGTATATTGTGTTAATATGTGCACCCCATATGGATATAAAAATCACAAATTTTACCATCCTGTGCTCATCCAATATGGCTGCTGCCAATCAACAGTTACAAAATTCAGCAGGACTTTTCCACTGAGGAATGGTGGTTACTCCAACCTAAAATACACTGTTATGTACCTGTACAAATTTGGTGGGGCAGGGATAAGTGTTTTCAAAGTTCTTATAGAATTACAGACCTTTTCAAGATTATTCTAAACTTACAGAACTAAAATGTTTTTCTGCTAAAAAACAAAAGTCTGGGTTTTGTGTTTTGGGAACATGCTCCTGTATGGGGTCATGTGACCTTATCAAGGGGATTTTCCAATCCTAATGCATTATGGGATTGGTTTAACCCCATCTTCTGAGCTGAGAACAGTCTATCATGTGTGATTTGATTACAGCTGCCCGCAGACGATGGTGAACCATGTTTTTCCTAAATCAAGAAGAAGCGATTTTTCAGTGGCCATTTTAAGATGTTGGTAATATGGAATGCACATAGACACATCACTTTGGCAAATGATTGATTTATTTCAATTCAAAACCCTGGAGTCCTGCATGCAAAACGCCACTCTATTTTTTTTTTTTATGGTAAAAACGATGTCTATGGGGTTATGCTTGCATGACATTTAAAAACTATTTTAGTGGCCGTCGTCTGCTGCATACTAAAAGGAGAATAAATGGCAATGTATGGGTCAAAATATGAAACTACACTACCAGTGAATACTTACTGCAATTAAAAGGCTTATCAACGGCTCATCCATAAATAATCAAAACTAAATGCTGAGTGGCCAGGATGGGGACTGAATTGGGGCAAATTTAAGCCCAAATAGGCTAGTTATACATATTTTGTCCAAATTCAGGAACCTCACCCCAAGCCACCCCTGGGAATGAAAATGCTTGTAAATTCAATCTTAATACCGTCCACAAGTTCATCATCCACCTCAATATCTTAAAGTACCTTACTTGTGATATATGTTACACCTCTCATTTTTGTAATTTTAACCTCATATTCAAGGTCAGACCAAGAAATAACAGTCCATCTTATAGAAATAACAATGTCTTCTTCCAATGTTTTGTCATTGCTAAATTTTTCGTAGTGGCCATGTTTTTATTTCATTACTGTTAGATGAACAGTTTCCGTCTCATCTTTTCATGTTTTCCTGCCAATATTTCCTATCTATCTCTCTGCCTCAATAAATCATTTTGTGTAAATGTTCTTTCCTTGCTAAACAACTTGCCATCTTTACCCATCTCTATCTCATCATGTTTTTCTGTTGCACTGTCTCATTCTCATCAATTTGTAAAATGCCATGCCATTTCTGCAAAATTCACCGGTGTTTACTTATTTATCATCGGTATCATGCCCAATTTATCAAGTCATTGTAAACAGCTGAAAACTGCCATGTTGCATATTGTCTGAGAAGATTGTATGTTTGTGTAACTGCTTGTTTTGTGAGTCTTATATGTTTCATATTTAATGAATCCAGACCTTTTAATTTTATACATTTTCAGCATGAAATTTTAATAGAGTGCATTTCATTTGCCAAATACCATTATTGCAAAATTTGCTAGTGTGTTTATTTATTCATTCTGTGTCTACTGACTTTATCACAACCATGAAACCACTTTGCCTTATTTTATATTTTACTGCATGCTTCTAGACCATACATCTAGTTCAACCTGTTTTTCATGTAAATTTCAATCACAAAACATTATTTCTTCTTCGCAAAATGCCGAACACACTAGCAACGCTAAAAGCAACAATATTGCCAAGTCTTGCCCATGTGAATTACAACCAACCATCCAAATTTATTAACTTGGGAGCAAAAGAATATTTGCAACCTGTGTACTGCCACAATATGGCAAGACCTAGATTTCTTTTGATGTGGCATGAAAGCACCACATGCTTTTAAGTGAATGGAAGCAGCCCAGGGGTGGGTTATAGTTGAGTAATAATTTCTTGGCCATGGCACACGAGCGTGTTGCTTGTTGCGTGAAGTGCGTCTACGTGCAACCCAGTGGTGCACCGCTTTGGCAGGGAAGCGGGCGTACCTAGTAACTTGGCCAAGAAATTATTACTCCAACTATAGTACAAATCACTATATATGTCAGAATTACAAATAGGTTCAATGTGAGCTTGTACATACAATTCTGAACCTTTTTAGAGTCAAATCTAGTGTGAAAATGAGTAATGTTTTAAAGACTTACTTTAATTTACCAAAGTACATGGAAGATTTTTGTCCCTGCCAAACTCAATTCAGAATAGGGACTATAAAATGGGCTCCATCTGTATGTCCATCCATGAGAAAAATTTTAACCCTGGAATTTTCAAAATGTTAACCCTGGAATTTCCAGGATAAAAATGTTAACCCTAACTCTCTGGAGCTAAATTAAGGGGTGGTGTAATGTAAGTTGTCACTTCTTAGTGATTGCAACATTCGACGGGGACATACACACACTGGCCAAAAGTATTGCAACATTCAGAAAACGAAATTCATAATCACCAATTGATTTCAAATTATACCATGGATTCTTGACCACTCAATACGTATTTAAATTCCAAAGTTGTGTTTTTCATACAGATGTTATTCCCCAATATCCAAGAGAGTGAAAAAACGTTTGATTTGATTGTCACGTTTCCTAAATATGGCGGATAAAAGGAACAGCAAACGATAACTTGTCGATTGCACTCCAGAAGGAATACAGACACAGACACAAAAGATATGGCTTCAAAACAGCCACTTAATGGATTGTCCAGGTTCATTAGGGTTTACTTTAAATTTTTATGGGAGAAAATCATGGTGGTTGTGTGGACCGGAAACGAGATAAAGTCAATGGAAGATGAAATATTCGAGAAATCCGAGACACCTGAAATGCAATTCTAATGATAACTCACATGGTTTACGTAAATCATGTGTAAATTACGCGTTCACATTACATGACAAACAGCACAATGTCAACGGTGCCATTTAAAAGTTGTTTTCAGGTTATCACGTGACCGTTTTCTTGCCATTAAATTTCCCGAGTCCAACGGTGGTGAACGTGCTCCAATCTTTTATTTACATTATCTCATTTCCGGCCCTTACAACCACACCAATTTTCGCCCTAAACATTTAGAGTAGACCCTGACAAACTCGTAAAGTTCATTTACCGACTATTTGGCAGCCATTTTTGACGTTCCTCTGCCTGTATCCCTTATGGAGTACAATCGGCAAGTTATCATTAGCCAGCTTCTTTAACCCGCCATATTAAGGGATAATGAAAATCAAATTAAACGTTTGTCGCACGACTTGATTCTGGGAAACACCATCTGTTTAAAAACCCCACTTTGACAATAATTACGTAATGTGTAGTCAAGAACTCCTGATACAATTTCAAATCAATTTGTGAATATAAATTGCTTTTTCTGCATGTTGCAATACTTCTGGCCAGTGTGTGTATTTTACACATTGCATAAAAGCAAGTTCACCTTGTTCCAATTTGCATCCACTTTATGCTAGCAAATACTTTAGAAATGCAGCTAATCTCAGCCTATCAGGTACTCTCTTTTAATTGTTATAAAAAATTATTGACTCATGTAGTTAATAATTTATTAAATTATCTGGATTTATGAAATGTTTTCTGATGAGTTTGTACAAAATATATCACAATGCAATCCGAGTTTCTTGTTTCAAAATCCTTGCCCTTGATGATACTTTTACAAAGAGGTTCATTTAAAAATCATAGGGTTCATTTTACATTTATGAAAGGTTCATTTTGTGAATTTAGCACCTTTTTAGTTCACGTTTTAAAAGATATCTTCAAAACATATCTGAAATTTCAGTGATTTGATGAAGCATTTTGATGCTATGAGCAAATGTTTGTATTACAATGCTCCATAAGTCACTGTGATGTAATTTCTGTCCATTTTAAATACACATGAATTTCTTCTAGAGTAAATCAAAACTGCTTGTACTAGCATTTAAAGGATAGGCATATATGCTATACATAGGCCAATGGTTCAGGTGATGTAAAAAGCTTTAATTTTGTTAGGTAAGTTTGGGACATGAGGCTAAAGGTTCAGAAGATATTTTTAAGCAAATGGACACAAAGTGTCCCTTTAAAATGGAGAACAGATAAATTTAACAAAAATAGATGAAATTACTCCCAATAAAAACAAAATTAAATGTATCAGTACTGTTTTACTAGATCAAGCCACATATAGAATAAAACTGCAGACTTCCTTTAAATGCATTCAAAGCAGTTGCTGCACTTAGTATATTCGTGATAATATTACATGTGGCGGCTAGAATCTATGGTGGCAGCCATTTTGCATTTTGGTTCCTAGAATGTACATGATAATGTGCAGTGCAGTAGCCAGGATTAACCTTTCTTTCTGGCGAGCAAGCAAGAGACAGACATGCATGAAATATGTTCAACAAAGTGAACACTTGGAACACAAGAGACACTTTTACACTCCAATAGAGCCAGAATTTCAAACCAATATTTGTACAATGTTCTATTTATTCATGAATGTAGGATGGAAAGAAATGCTAGGGTTTTTAAAGCAAGGGTGCTATCTTATATCTCAGGATTAATTCAAATCTTTCATAAATGGCTTTATAATTGGTAGTGTAGCTACTGTAAATTGTCTTTAATCTCCTTTTACATTTTTTTCAATCTCTTGAAATTCTTAGTGTTAAGTTTCATCACTGTCATAATTCAGTCAAAAGGAAATATCAAGAGAATATTTTAACAGATTTAAATTTTAAAAATTGAAAAAAAAAATTAATGGGAAGATTTTAAATAAGTTTGAGTTAAATCTATCAAATTTACATCTCAAATTGGAGTAAGATTGACCAATGACAGTGTTTCAAATTAATTTTAAATCTTTGGAATTACAGATTTGTGTATATTATATTGCACAAGGTAGGTCCAAAGAAGGCTAAATTAATATAATTTTGTGCATTTGGGATGGGGGAGTCATCAAACACAGCTCATTTTTTATGGATGGAAAAAAATGAATGACCATACACAATACCCATTTCACAATGGATCAATCTGTTAACATGTTTGTATATTCAGGCTATTGAACTGTGCCATGGATCGTGAGAATGTTGCTATCAGTAGTTTGTACTGTTTGTGCTTGAGTGTTTTAATGTCTTCTGATGTTCACAAAAACAGAACAAAAAAGTACGCAAAGAGCAGAATATTAAAGGTACATATAGAGCAGAAAATTAACTCTTTGCGTGTGGCAGGCGAGTATACTCACTCAAAGATGAATTTTGGTCAATTTTTGTCTTTTCTTGTTATAAACATTTCCAAATTATTTATTTTCATGAGCAAATGCCAAATCAGCATTACAAATGCATTTAAATGAGTCCAAAGAAGCACTAGCCTTTTGTTTGTTTTTAGATGGTATCCCAAATGACCTGTAAATATTTGGAAAGCAATCTCAAATGCCACTGACTTATGTGTTACAACTTATACAGAATTGCCCAGCGTGCAAAGAGTTAAAGGTACACATAGAGCAGAACATTAAAGGTACACATAGAGCAGAACATTAAAGGTACACATAGAGCAGAACATTGGTCAAGATTTTAGACCACCTTCTAAAGTAATTTTACCTTAATCTACCTAACAGTAAAGCACTGTAACTTGTGAAAAATTGGGTAAATTAGCTATTCAAAAATAGATTTATGAATTTCTATACTTATGTACATATTACACTGCAAATCAAATCACTCATTACTTTTGTGCACAACTATATACAGACATTTACAGGCAATTAAATGATGCTAAATAACAGGCTTCGTCCCAGGACCCTTACGTGGGCTCCTGGACCCCACCCATTTTCTGTTGGTCCAGATGCGACACTGGCCCCCCACCCCCCAATATCAAATCCCAGCTACGCCACTGCCAAATAATTAAATATCTAAAACAAAATATCAATACAGATGCATGTTCCTTTAATCTCTAATGTCTAATGATACCTCAAGTACTGCATACTCCATTAAAATGTGTGTACTTGAGACAGACTCAACAAGGATCAACTCAAAAATCATCCTCGAAATCCAAAATTTGACAGC
>JAMKCH010034390.1:0-26998 GCA_023653785.1 Ophioderma brevispina | reverse complement strand
TATAACAAAGTTGTGACATTCTATTCTATCTAAAGGACTTTGATCTGAACTTAGTTATTTCACACAGGACAAGCATTATGTATATGCAAAAAACACAATTTTTTTAAATTGAGGGCGCCCTCCTTGGGAAATCTCCGAGTCAGCCTTTAATTGAATACTAGTAGTGGAAAGAACACAAGTATGCTAGGATTATAGATGGACGTCTGACGTGTCCTATTGGCGGCATACACATGTTATATTATGAATTCACACCGAGAAATTCCAGAGTTAACCTTTAAGTTGGAGGAAATTGCGTGATTGAAGACTAATCCTGCATGCTTCACTATGCTTCAACTTCTCGGACAGGCCAGCCTGTGTTGCCGTAATATCGTCTTGTAAGCTATCAGCTATATGTATGGTACAAGATTAATCAGCATTTGATGGCTTATAATAGGAGCTCATTCACTTACATGCTGGACATATTTTTGCTTTCAAGGGCAAGAGAAATTCAGTTGTATTGTGGCTACTAGATAATGATTCCACCAAGGGGGTGACGCCCATTCAAACCAGTCGTCCCTTGGCTGGCGCTGACATTTTGAATATGCACGGAATAATTATATTTTTGTGTGCTTGTATACACACAAATGTCAATTCGATAGAAACAATCCGGCAAAAGATCAGTTGTTGGTAGTTGGGTGCTATTGGGTGTTAAATTTTGTCCGACCCATGGCCACACAACGAATTAAATGACACGTCAGTCATGTTGATTTAAATAACCGCCTCAATGAATACCTCTTTTTCACCTAAGAGCGCATTGATTATGAGAAAAAGAGTATCTGAGCACAATGTCTCAGGTGAACTATTATTACACCTGGCCACCTATACACATACATCAATTTGTATCACTACCGATTAGTGTATATGCACAAGCGGGCACCACAGTATGTGGAAGAAGCGAGGCAGCCATGCTTTCTATTGTTGGTACTCTATGTTTTCTATTGTGGTCGGCAAAACATGCATGACGATGAATTTCTAAAGATTACGTAGCGTTTTGCCTCTCTATCTTTATATAGATCTCTTTGGATCCCACCTTCTCTTAAGCCAGCTTCGTATGCCTTATATCAAGCTTATTGCAGGGTTTCCCCCCCCCCCCCCCCCCCCAAAGAGTTACATCCTCCGTCTACTTACAGGGTCATGAACTTCGGTCACCATGTTTAGTTCTGGAAGATTTGATCTAGCCAAACTTCTTTGCCAGAGTGCCTTACGGAAAAACTTAATGAGGGCCAACTACCAATCGTACTCTCTTAATGTACAAGAGTGAATTCCACTCTTTCAGGGGAGTTAAATGAGTTTTGAGTGGAAGAAAACACACTGAAAGGAGTAAAGCTGACAATATGCCCACTCTTGTTTAGAGTGAACAAAATTAACTTTGTCACACTAATTTCAGAGTGTGTGAAAATTTACCATCAAAAAGGTTGTTGTCCTCCATTTCACGCGTTTTCCACTATTCAACTCGCACGTATCAATCGAGCACAATGATCTTCCATCTCCCACACGACCATGGAAGGTTGTAACACTCCAAGTGAAATTTCAAATTGATTGGATGGACACGTTACTGCCAGCACCATCTGTTTTTGGAACCGGCGGGGGGGTAGGAGGGGGGGCTCACATATGAAATGGGATATGGGTGTAAGCTGGCAGCTTCAAACTAGGGGCATTAGGGACAGAGGCCAGAGTGATTGAAAATAATAGGGTGTTATCGACTTCTTTTCTTCCACCTCTCTCGCTCAGTTTTCTGCCCTTCGGCCCCCACTTCTCCGTTTTCGTTACAATTTCCTTTCATTCTACCGTGGACTTTGCTTTTTGTTCTTCCTTATTCCCCTCCTTTTTGTACCCCATCTTATTCTCTAGTCCTTGTTTGACTCCTTTCCTTTTCCCCTCGCTTGGCGTAGTTTTCTCCTTGAATACTTTGGGTCAATTCTTTTGGTGACAGACAGACAAAATGCTTTAAAAAATAAGAAGTTTTCTGAGAGAAAAAAGAATTTGCAATTTCCAAAAAATAAAATGGGGTCTATGTGTGAGATTTTTGCCAAGTTTTCTAAAAAAATAGTATTGGGGTGGAAATTTTAAAACTTTTCCCCCCAAAATAGGGGTCTTTGTGTTGACATGGTATAATTTCAAACAAAAAATTGGGAAAAACTTTTTTTGGGTGAAATTTTCTTTGGTGACACGATGCTGAAAAAAGCGGGTCTTAACCAGCCTTACTACGTGTCACTTCCCAAGATGGAGTTCCCCCCCACCCCGGGTTTTGGGGATGAATGGTGCGACCTGCAATGGCCGATTGCACTTCAATAATGTTGGTGCAAGAAAAACGGACTGAAATGTACAGGGATTTACACTTCTCCAAAGGAGCTATAATGTAGATATTTATGCCTTTCGATTTTTGCACTAGTGGGAAAACCGTGGGTGGGGGGGTGGGGGGGGAAGGGGGAAGGGAAACAATACAGAGCCGGAGACCAAAGGACAAAATGCTGTGTTTTCAGCGTGTGTATATTACATAAGTATAAAGTTATGTGGGCAACAATGTAACCAACTTCAAATAATTGTAGCTTTATCACACTTTCTGTCAAATGCATATTGAAATGGACACCTTGCAGCGGTTGAACACTGCTACACGCAGTTGCTTAAGCAAGAAAAAAAAAAAACAAAACCACAAAAAAAACTATTAGCACATTTTTTGAAGAGGTCCCCCAAATTTGTCCAAATATTGAATTTTTGACAGTTCGTGGGTAATTGGTCTAAGAATACATACATACGAACAAGGAATGACTAAAAATGCGCTATTATCACAAAATAAGCGGATTGTAATTAGAATGGGGATCCCAGATTGGACTTAAACGGCAGAGCTGGAAATGCTCGGTTAGTACGCCAGTGATGACTAGTTGCCACCGCGAGAAAAAACCTCTACTTGGCTTGCTTGAACTCTATTAAAAACAAACGAGAAGGATGAACGTAGACACGCATGGCGCTATTTCCGGCTATTTCACATTGGAGGCCTGTTCCAGCAGCCGTTGTTTATTAGTATGGGGATTCCCCGATATAATTATCGAGTACAAATTCCCTGTTTGTACCACATAGACATTTTCGAGCTTAACATTCACAGGTACAGTTTATAGCAGGTACCAATGCACTCGTATGTAAAATCTCCAATTTTGAAAAATTGGGGCGCTCTTCCCCCAAAAAAATGTGCTCATATGCTGGAGTAAAGGTTCTATTGAGGAGCTTGGTAATAATATTAAGGTTTTAAAAGAAAACATCAAGTATAACACTTGATTTGGATTAAAATGACTATAACCACATGATCATTGGAGTTTTCTTCAAATATTAGCCTTTAAAAGTAATTGGTCAAAACAGCGGCAATTTGGCCGCATCTGGATTAGAGGGACCCCAAAAATGATTCAGTATAAGTCCCATTGCAGCTCACTTCATCAAAATTTTAGTTATAGTTAGGTTATCAAAAACTGTCATCTCGCATGTTCTTGGTATTGACACACATTTGTTCAGGTGTTAGAGACAATGTGCAAACAAAAATGCACTGTTGTGAATAACGACCCATTCATTCTTAGGCACTATAACTTTCAACTTAAACTTTATAAATCTGTGCCTGTGCTTTTCACACAAAATTGCATATCATATAAGGGCAAATTCTGTAAAAGTTTGATCCCAATTATGAAAGTAACAATTTTGAAATGGGGGAGAACGTATTTCAGTCCGATCATTTTGGACAAAGTGGCAAAAAATATTGCATTTTTGGCCCCAAACGGTGTGTAGATGATACAATGAAACCCAAAAAAAGTTGGGATTCATCGTGTAGATAAATTAAAATTATCTTCAATATGACACCAAGAACAGGTGAGGGAGGCTACATAGGATTTTACCCTTAAAATACTGTCGTTTGTCGTTAGCCAAACGGCGGCCATTTGGGCGCCCACATCTTGGTTTTCGAGGTGACCGCAACTAAATATTTAAATAGCACACCTCGGAATCTTGTGTATATCAGAAAAACTACCAAAAATCAAGGTGGTGCTTAGTTTGTAGTGATTGGCAGGGTGAACTCAAAAACTACGGCAGGAATTGGGACTTTGGCACTTCGCTTTAACTGTATGGTATCCGTCTGGGATAAATAAGTTGTGTCTACTGTGAAGGTAAAACCATGCCAAACAATACAAATAGACGACAGTTTCCGGCGACGAGGAGGTCGTCTGCCGTGCAGGTATGTGGAAGGGGGCCAAAGTTCACATGAGTTCACAAAGGGCACCAAATGTCAGCCCCCACCCCGCCCCCTCCTTTCCAGCAAGTTTAAAATCTCGTAGCCCCTTACGGAAACTCATAACAGCATTGCAATATATTAAGGGGTTAAGTTAACAGTTTTGACACAGACACACAAACGATACATAGACATTACGGACCAGAGTAGTCCCTATGTGCTTCTGCAATTCTTGCGAAGACAACAAAAATACAGCATTTGTTGCCCGAATGCATGTGTTCATTCTGTCAATCGGTTGTGAATGGGGGAAAGGTTCAAATGAGATCACCAAGGGCAAATGCTGTTACCAAAGTGTGGGACACTATTCGAAGGACCATGATCCATGTGTCATGAAAATGGTATTACAGGCATATATGGAAAAAGTGAGCAAGTATGTGTAAGGTTAACATTTTTTTACCACCGACACACGACAAATCCATTTCTATGTTTAAATTGGGAAAGGAAAACTTTTTAGACCTAATACAGCCCCTTTAATTTCCTTTACATAGAGGCCTAAAAAAAAAAAATTGTTTGATTGGCGTAACATAGCAAAAAAAAATAGGGTGGTGTCGGATTTTTTTTTTTTTTTTTTATGTTTACATACCAGAACACCAATATATGAACAACATACAAAAACAAAGGAACATCTTCACTTTTTCTGTTAACACATATGTTATTTGTATTTGAATGTCCTGCAATTCCTGTTAGGTACCGAAGATGACGTCATTACTCCTGTTTTTAAAACTTTTTTTTTGACACAAAAAAGTAAAAATTTAGGGTCGGCTGGGTTATATTAAAAAATAGGGTCGGTCGGGTCCGCCAAATCAAACAATTTTTTAGTTTTAGGGCCCTAATGTTAAAGGTGTATCCTTCCAAATACAAAGCTCTTCACCCGCTCAGTTAATGATGGGATATCTGTGAATTTAATTTAATACAGTTTAGAGAATATGTAGTACATTCTATGAGTCATTCAGCTTTCCTTTTCACAGTAAAGTCAACTGCAATTCCATTCCGGATTTACATTGTTTTGGGCATTGTACCTACTTTTAGTCATGGCGCCTCCTTGCAATAGTTTTCGGCCAAGAATACTGAAGGATCACCGATCATATCACTCTTCTATCTGCTGAAGTACATGGTTTCAGGAAAAAAAAAATAATCTGACAGTCAATGAGAAAAATTGATCACCGTACTTTGGGGTAAAAGAAAAATCAAAACATAGGGACAGCGGCCCAAATAGGTTGACTTGACTTATGTTGGTGATAAGAAGTAGAGAGACAATATCAGGAATCTAAGTGACCCCTGAAATGACTCGACCTCCTCATTTGTTACCCTAGATAAGACCTCTTGTCTCAATGTAAGAGAAACAAGTATGAATCTGATCAATCACTGCACTAGAATTGACAGCAAGTTGAAAAAGTGCCAAACCAAAAGGGGTTGTCTCGAAACATCAGACCTCGAAACAACCGGACCACCTATGACCTAGAAACATCAGACGCGGAAGTAAATTCACTTCGGGTATGATTTCCGAGACACCCGGAGGGGATGTCTCGAAACACAAACAGACCTCAGACCCGAAGTGATTTTTTTGCCGATAGTCCAACATGTACTTCCGGGTCGGATGTTTCGAGGTCTGATGTTTCGAGACCACCCCCAGGGTGTATCGAAACATCAGACTCAGACCAGGAAGTGAAGTACTTGAGGGTCTGATGTTTGGGTCTGAGGGTTCGAGACACTGGGGGGGGGGGGATGTATCAAAAACATCAGACCTCGAAACAACAGACCTCAGACCCGGAAGTGTTTCCCGAAGGAAACATTTCAAGCTCGGGTGTGATTTTTGAAAGTTCAAGTAGGGACCCTCACCGTTACTTGGCACGGGTAAGTATGGGTGCGCTAAATTGAGTTTCAAGTCCAATTCATGTGATGTTTATGTGATCGCGAGTCATTTCTATTAGATTTGTAATAAAGTTTACCGCAATGGTGGTCGGGAAGGTAATCACTGAAATGTCCCAAGTAGTATTAGCCCGAATATCATTACGCCACGAGGAAGCGTTCTTCTCGTGCTGAACCCTTTGTGTAATCTTATCTTGCGCTTGCAGGTCTAACATTTACATGTTGAGGGGCATCCAGCAGTCTAAGGTATACATATTGCCTGATTGCCTGTACCATGCTGGAAATACGGCAGAACGATCACGGGCAAAACATGGGCCGAAAAGTTGTATTCGCATGCTCAATTTTAATAATAATATTTGGCTCTTTAAGGGACAATTACTTCTGGGTCTATGTTTCGAGGATGGGTCGGTTGTTCGAGGGTCTGATGTTCAAAGACATCCCCCGGGTGTCTCGAAACATCAGACCGCGAACACATCAGTACCGGAGAGTAACTTCACTTCGGGTCGAGGTCGAGGTTTTCGAAGGTCGGAATGTCTCGAAACAGACCTCCCCCCCCCCCCCACCCCCAAAAAATCAGACCCGGAAGTAAAAAATGTTGACTGTCGGCAACAAAAATCACTCCGATATGTTTGTTTCGATGGTCGTTGTTTCGGGGGGGATGTCTCGAAACATAAGACCTCGAAACATCAGACACGGAAGTGCATTTACTTCAGGGTGCTGAGTTTCGAGGGTTGATGTGTCGTTGGTTCGAGGGTCTGATGTTGTCGAGAAGACACCCAACCAAAAGTGTATGACAGAGGCAATATAATGACCCGAAGTGACCCTGAAGGACTTTGTTACCGCTCATCTCTTACCCAGAAGAATGATCCCCTGTCTCATTGTATAAGCATACTGAGAGTAAGAAATTGATCCATTCACTTTAAACTAGAATTTCCGCAGTTCTCGGCTTTCGCGATCGCTATATTCAAAGAAATATAAGCTGTGGGCGCCCCAGACCTTGGACCCTAGCACGTGGGACTTAGATCGCATCAACTATGAGGGGAGGATGATGGTGCACCTATGACAAAAGTTTGGTTCCAATTGAATCCAAGTTTCAATTTGAGATGAATTTTATTTTTAGCCCCCATTTTTCAACTTGACCCTACATTGACCTTTGGACCTTTGACCATGGACCTTGACTAATCAACATTGACGGATCCCATTGTGCACCTTATGACAGAAGTTTGGTTCCAATTGAGGTGAATTTAAAAAAAAAACTTAACAATTTGTGACACACACATCCACACACAAATCCACACACACATACACAGCACAAGGATGCTTAAGTGGGCGCCAGCTATAGCTGGCGGCCCACAAATAAAAAGTTTACAGTAAGTGAAAAAGTGCCAACCAAAAGGGTATGACTAAAAGTGTAACCAAAAGGGGTATACTAAAGTGTCAACCAAAAGGTGTATAATGTTTCACATACAGCCCATGGACACAAAGGACAGTACCCACATGAATCATGCCGGCATAAGGTCTTCTCGATTGATCGGACGAAATAAAAAAACAGACAAATCGGGGTCTCGATATAATTATGATAATGCCTGTAACAGGCGGTTTGGCTTGAATTTCAAAAAACAAACAATCGTAACTGATAACCACAGGACATGATGATGAAAGGGACAATGCAGATGAGCTTATAGTTGGGTCCTCGGGAGAAATTCCGTGACGGGGAGAGCATAAGTTTCATTTCTCAGTGTATTTGTTTATGATGAGGTTTAATTGAACAAATTTAGGGAGGGTGCCCATTGTGAAAGTGGGGAAGAATCCAGGAGGGAGTAATCATAATACAGGGTCAAAAATAAAAAAAATAAAAAAAATAAAAAAGGTAACCAAAGTGTATGTCTTGTTACAAGGATTAAAAGTATAATTGTACTACCTAAACGTATGGTGAAGGAGCTATAAGACAAAAATCATCAAATAACAAAGGTAATCCGCCAACACTTCCATGAGGGGCACCAGAGTAAAATTATATGAAGTAATGGAGATGTAATTTCAGAGCTAATTTCAAATTAAAAATGATAATCAATTCAATTCAGAAGTGGTTGCTATATACTATATATAGTAAATGCAATAAACTGAGATTTGAACTGGTGGGACCCATACCACAGAGTTCCAACTGCCACAACACTTGATCATGCTTTTTAACAGAATTGTAATTAAAAAATTTAAAAGGCATACAGACATATTTCTTTTACACCGGAACTGTGTCAGTCATAAAAAGGAAGACAAAAATTCTTCAAAAATAACAGCCTAAATATTGTCTTAAAGAGCTTGTGTAACACGTATGCTGCGGGGACATGTAAACGTAAATTTTTGCTTTAAACTATACCATACAAATACCAAAGGGAATACTAGTTCTCAAGGGAGGCGATTTCATCTGTTGCCGTTATAGAGACATCTGACTCTCTTTTTCTCCTTGGCATACTCCTCATTCACGGGATGCGAGCTTTATGAATGGCGACGAGACCATATTCAAATAACTTCTGAAGATCTTCGAGGGATTAACCATTGATTGTTGAGATCAAAAAAAAAACTGTTTAGTTCCCATTATGACATTCTTATGGCACAGCAAATACTGGTATTCTTAAATTAAAATCCATATGCCCCCTGTTAAAGACTACCTAAGTCTTCAAAAAGAGTATGTAAAGCAAAAATGGCAAATGTTCAGAAAGAGAGAGAGCCCCCATTTTTTTCAAAAATATTGAGGTTTTACAGTTACGTTGCTACCTGTTCCTGGTACAGTTCAAAAGACTTTATTTGTTAGAAAAGAAACAAATTTCAAATTATAATTTCTTGAATCAGGAATTCCCGGTGAAAGTGAGAAACCTGCCACATCATGCTTGTTGTCGAATGCTAAAAATAATTTACAGCTAGTACAATTAGCTATTTAAGGATTCAACCAGAACACACAGCAGTTTACCACCCACGTGCCAGCGTATTTTTATTTTGCGTGACAAAAATAAGCGGATGCCTCAGGTGTCCAATGAAAAGATAGACATAAGCAATATTTTTCCATGTGACATAAACAACATCAAAAAAGACCGTTCTCATTTTCGTATTAAAGATGGGTGACCCGATGAACAACCTCACTTTACCCCATCAATATTGAGATTTGGCATCAGAAGAAAGTTCATATATTTTCTCATTAACCCAGTAAAATTTAACTTGGGAAATGACTCCTTTCAATTTTATGAGCAAAAATGTCTCCAAAAGTAGTTGACCATTAACACACACAGTCCTATGGACCAGTTTTATACCCATTGCTTGTATTCTACTAATGACTGGATTGATTGAACTTCAAATTTGTAATTTGATGTTTTGGGTGATATTCTTCCTTTGAGGGGAAAAAACATGAAAACTCGGACCATGATCAGGTCAACCACCTTTAAATACTTGTTGCATTAAATATCCCCATCTTTAACACCCACTTGCAAAATTAGTAACATGTTTTTTTTACATTAGCAGTATTCTCTTTTTGTTGAATCCTGTTCATCACCAAGATGATTGCATCACAGGTAAACTTAAAGGGATTAGCAGCGATTTGCTAATCCGAAACATAGAAAAAATCATAAAAATTCATATTTTTGTATTTTTGTGTACTGGCATGGATATGCAAACATAACCTGCAAGTGGTTGGCTTCAAATCGGTGTATTAAAAACAAGGCAGTACTTTTTATCTGATTCTTTAATTTCTATACGTGCATATCAAAATTCCGACTTGAGATCAAAAAAGCCTTTCTCGGTGAATATCCCAGAATATCCCGTGATATTGTACACCATGATCAATACAGTTTGACCTCAAACACAAACATTATTGATCTTTGTTTATTCTGTGCTCGTGTAAACCACAATCAGCTGTTTATTGTAGATTTTGAGATGTCATCGCTGTATGTTTATTTGCGGGAGAAGGGAATGACAAATTTCCTCAAATACTTCATTTTTTTCACTATTTGGTGGTTTGTTTCTACATTAAAGCAGTTATAAGGAATTGTACACACTTATCCCTGATTTATAAGTTAAAAACAAATGCATTTCCACATTTTTCGATTCTCTCGCAATATCGGTGCTAATCCCTTTAAATTGAGTCCAACTGCTGTGTCCTAACATGGTCACATATGTAGTGAACCTCCAGAACTTAAAAGCGGGCGTAGCGGTTGCCAGAATCATCTTTTTTTTTAAGTAATAAAAGCTCTCTTTACATCTAAAAAATGACCATTTTCTATAAAAAAAATAATAGTTCAACCTGTATGTAGGTTAAATAATAAAATACATTGCGGTCCGGGGACCGCGAGTGTCGTCTGCCCGTCGCGGTTTGTGAATGGGGCCCAGAGGTCACATGAGTCTCGAGGCACCTGAGTCACCAACATGTCCCCCCCACCCCACCCCACCACCCCACCCACTCCTTTCCACCAAGTTCATCATCATAGGCCCTTATGGAACTCATAACAGCATGCAATATAATTAAGGGTTTACATTTTGACCAGCCAAAGGTCACCTGAGTCACCAAGGTCATGAGGTCACCACCCAGTCACCCCACCCCACCCCCTCCTTTCCACCGAATTACTGTCACCGTAGCCTTACGGAACTCATACTGCATCAACATATTAAGGGTAACATTTGACCAAGACACACCCACACAAAGACATCTCCACTAGTAATCCCCATGTGCTTCTCTGCAATTCTTTGCAGACGACACAAAAAGTTAGGTGGCCAACTATGTTGCCTTCTGTTGCTAAAAAAAACTGCTAAATTTTTGTGTCAAAAAGTTTGTTCACCTAATTTTGACTGCCCCTAGACAGTCTCCATTAGAAAACTGTGCTTAATAATAAGCCACTTTACTTTTATGATGCCTGTTATTTGAGTGTGGTTATTTAGGCATTCAGTGAATACACCCCAGTTAAGACTTTGACGAGTCTTGGGTTTATATAGGAAAATGATATTTTTTTCCCATAGGCTTACACAGTAAAATACCGTACCAAATTCTGCACACATGGTGAGCAAACTTTGAAGCTAAGGTGCCCTCATTTTCCCACATGGGAGAAAATGGCCTTATATAGACTGACTACATGTCCTCTTCTGTTCCGTTTTTTCATATAGAGACTTAGCACGTAAACTAAAACTCATCATATACCGCCGTGCTCTGGCTGTCACATGGCCTTGCTCGCGAGGCCTTTGATGCATAGTGCCGCTCGCTGCACGGGCTCTTTGAGTCTCTCGAAATTGTTGTCAAAACAGTACAGAAGGTAAGAATTCAAACATTTCAAGATGCCTTGAGGCGGAGGGAAGGGGGTGGTATAGTATTAAACGAACATCAACACTATGTGTTAGTTTAGTGTTACAAAAGAGTAATTTATTTTAAATTCACTTTATTATCATATACAGTGTTTAGGAAAAATAAGCCCATTTTAAGAGGAGGAAACCGGGTCCCGGAGGAAAACCGGAGAAGTAGTACCCGGAGAAAACCTGAGAGGCTCAAGATGCTTGATACTTTGTAGATATGAAATAATTTGGGTGGTTAATGACACTTACCATTCTTGGTTGTGAGCCAGTTCCTTTTTATGATACCAACAGTAGTTCTTGTCTTCTTTCTGCCTCTTCCACTCTTGAAAGACATGGAAAAAAAAATGTGCATATTTGTGAAACAATCTGATCTACTTTTGTTTGTTACAATGTTATCTAATTATTGAAAAGTCCCTCATTTTTCCTATCTTTTAGGTTCTTTCCTGATTATGTTTACATTCACATACCTTTTCTGTGTTTTATTTATTGGGTAGAGATCTAGACGAGCCTTTTGTCAGGTCGTTTCAATATGTCTCATTGGTTTACTCCACTAATTATGATATAATAGACATTACCTTCCAACATTGAGAACCCAACAATCAGAATGCATGTGTCGCAAACACTTCCTCACGAAAGCACTTATGGGTGGTGTTTATTGTGGTTCCACTTTAAGACCTATAGTGGCATACACAGCCCTGATGTTACTGGGATTTTAGTGTTTCTGAAGAGATTGACGGCTCAGGAGCCCAGAAAATATTTTAGGCTTTTTTCTGGCAAGTATTTAAGATTTGTTTGAAATTTCAGAAATAGGGAATTATCCCTGTTTTTTGCAAATTTTGAAAGTTAAAATAGGAGATTTCAAAAACAGGGAAGGTTGGCAGGTAGTATAGGAACTGATTATGTTACATTCACATACCTTTTCTGTTTATTTTTATTGGGTTAGGGTACGATCAGACCGCTTTGTGAGTTGTTCCATCTGTCTCATTTGTTTACTCCACTATATGATTTAGACATGATGATGTTTACATTCACATACCTTTACTGTGTTTTATTTTTATTGGGCAGATCTAGACCAGCTTTTGTCAGTTGTTCCATCTGTCTCATTTGTTTACTCCACATAATTGTGTGCCGTTTCAGGTGAGACGGCAGGAAATGGGAAACTTCATGATCCTTGTGGGAAGTACTATCCATCAACATATGTGACTGAAATGGTTAAATGTAAAAAAACGACGGGATTAAGTGTGAAACAGCAACATTTTGAGCACTTTCCAAAATCACATCAAATGACCACCTTAAGGGCAGTGTGACCCTTGAGTTTCAGAGTTAGTATCTATTTTGGTTTGTAACTTTGCAAATATTTGATTATTATGTAAAAGTATACATTTTCTAGAAAGAAAAAATTGGACGATGAACCAGATGATGGCATAAGATTAATGTAAAAAACTTTCCGTATTTGGAGCAAAATACTAAAAAAAACGATTTTGCCACAAAAATTTTCAGACAGCATAACAAAAACAATTTGGATAATTTTCATGATTTTCTTCTGTATTTTTTGACACAAACAAATTTGTCTAGGGGACGGTTTTTCATTTTTAAAAAATTAGAGCGTTACTTTCGAAATATAAGGAAAAATGTCAAAAAAAGTGTGATTTTTACCGTTTCTTTTCCCAAAATTTGAGTAAATTGGAGATATCTTTAGTTAGAAATTAGAAGAAATTGAAATTTCATCTTGTCTAAATAAGCGCTTTGTTTACATTTTCAAATATTATTTTCGTTTTCCAGAGGGTTCACGCAAAAGCTACATTAAAACACGCGAACACTTCATTACGCAGCAAAAATTCACCTCGAGACGCGATGGTGCGCCTTGCGGCGTGAAGTGTGCTTAAATTCCCGCCCCCGTTTTAGACCAAGCGGTTTTGTGACTTTAAATGGTCAAATAGCTGTTTTAAAATCGGCAAAAAGCAAAAAATAAGACTGCCAGGATTGTCTGCAGTGGAGAACCTTTGTTGGTAACTAAAGAACACAAGTTGACTGTTTAAAATGTTTGCAAATAATCAGACATTCGTGTAAAAACAAAAGCACAGGGTTGACACTGCCCTTAAGAGACACCAGGAAATGTACAGAAGAAAGAAGCACCACCCATTTTTTCAAACCTGTTTTTTGGAATGCGTACCAATGTATTACATCACAACCTAATAATATCATTATGATGATGTTGAAGACGTTTTCTGTAATACACGACAGAAAAATCAAAGCCTGCTTTCTATGGGGATATTACAACGCAGGCAAATGCAGACACCGAGAATAGAATAGTAGATAACTTTTCTCAAATGTCTCACACGCAAATCTGAAGTGTGAGAAAATTTTTGAATGCTACCAAGTTTTCTGAATATCTGGATCTTCACATCGCAAACACCTGACCAAAGATAGTAGTTTTTCCAAGCCACTTCAGCGACGGTGACAGAAACAATGTAAGCTGTAATACCTGTAACCGGTCATCAAGTTGAATGCTAGGGGAGAAAAATTAAACTTTGAGGAAATACAAGAAAGATAAAACCTTTATTTTCTAGACACAGTAGAATACTAGAGATTCCTTAAATTCACCTACATGCATCTATCAAGTGATTTGGTTTTTTTTGTTCAGCTGGTATTTCGGGGGTGTCACCACGTTGTTGTGCCATGTTTACTCTCCAAAATTCAAAACAGCTACTAAAACGTCACTCCCGGGTCAAAGCACAATTCTTTCAGAATGGGAATGTTCTACTTCAGGAGCCAATAGAAATAGAAATTGTAGTGGATTCTGACTTAATTGGAATCGTTGGTAGGTATGCACATGGGTCCATTTGGCATTATCAACATCCATCACACCCCCCAATCATTGCAACGGTTTGTGCTTATGACAAAAGAATAGCTCATCTGGTTATTACGTTTTGTGAATTGTCTATATGACACCTGTAAAGTTGATGGAACACCTTCAATCACTTGGCAGGCTCTTCATACAAGAATGTTTTCTAAGACATATACAATAAATATAAGAAAAGATTACTTTAACTTTAAGGCTGGTATTCCTGAAGGGGGCTAACTTTAGACCCAGGTCAAAACCCGGGTTAGTCCTGGCAATGAGTGGCCCTTTTTTTCCTTCCAACATATTCTAAAAATGTGCTTAACAGGCTAAAATTCTCATGGATGGACCGAATGGCCTATCCATGCGAATTTTTCTCATCCGAAATTTAACTCTCACGTATTTGAAAGCAAAAGGTCCACTCATGTAGGACAACCCGGGTTTATCCCAAGTCTAAGTTAGACTCCCTTTTCAGAATACCAGCCAAAAGTATTCTAACCACTTCCCGCATTCCGGCAAACTTACATGGTTCCCTGCTTCTCCTGACGTTTGGAGACTTGATGAGAAAGCGCTTCTCTCTTGCGTTTACCGGTTACTTTCCTGCTGACAGGCCGCTCTGCCTAGCAAGGTTTCCTGGTGCTGAAACTTTCGCTGTCAAGAAAGACAGAAGTGAAAGGTTTATGGGGGGGAAATGTTTTCGTTTGGTTTGGGTCAATTTTTAAAAACAGGTTACGTTTTCCACAACAACTATTTCCTCCGATGGTTTGTATATTAGGAGGAATTCCATCTTGGATTGTTCTTCAAATGTTTTTTTACAAACTCAAGACTTGACATATTATTTGTTTTTTTTAAATTGCAGTGTGAGGAACAATACATGTCATAGGAAATGTACAGTATGTAAATGACACTGCATTGGTCCATTTTGTGATGCGTATCAATTTTCCCCTTTCTTTAGGTTCACAGAAATCCTTAAAAAATAGTGTTCACAATGTCATGGATTTGTTGTGCTCTTTTATGTTAAGTCCCTGGTCCGATCGCTAAATATCTTCATCCCCAGGGACCCCCCAGATTTCACCGGAAGTGTTCCAATCTTAAAGAAAGCTACTATTTGTTTTCATTTCCCCTGTGTAAAATCTCGGGCTAAAGGATGTTTTGGTTTCGATGTTTTGAGCAACATATGCCCCCATTTTGGGTTGACCAATATTAATTTTAACACAATACTCTGGGATTACAAAATACCGTTTGTTTAAAGTTAGCTCCTCACTTAAAAACGGGTTTGAAATATGCGGCAAAACTGTACCCATGGGTTTATGTGTGACGGTCCTTTCTATCACGATGAAAAATTTCTAGACTTAAAATCCGTGTCATTCCACTTTAAGAACAACACTTGATCAGTGTTCTACTACTCTGTGCACAGACAGAAACAATTTTACAACTTTATTCTGTAACAATCAAATATGAAAGTAAGATCGACTTGGGGTCAGATTCAGATGATATAAAACAAACTCCAATTTTTGTAACTTATAATTTTGGAACTGATCTTTTTTAGATAATACTGGGAAAATAAAATGGTTCTGGTTATTTATGTGTATTTTTTTTTTCGTGAAGTTGGGGGCGTAATTTAACACTTATTTCTCAAGGTCATTCAGTTTATCCCATCTTTTAGCCTATCAAGCCCTGATAAGAAGGTATTATGACCAAAAAACCCAATAAAAACAAACAAAAAGGAAGAAACCAATACATTGTGACGAACTCATTTTTTTCGTTGTATTAAACCAGAATAACTTTTATAAATCCAATTGTCAAAGCAAGGTAGAATCTTGAATACAAAGTTTGAAATGGCTGCTGCGTTGGCATGTGTTTTAAAAATTTACATAATCTGGTGACCAAAGTCGGGTTTAGTCGCTGCACTAAAAACAAATGCAAGTTAACTGTTTTGGCCTTCAGGCCTTTTACTGCAATTGCGACTACCCCGAACCTTTGGTCATCAGATAAGATTAAGTAAAGGTAGATCTGAAGCCTACCACTGTTAAATTTTTCTTGGCATGCTTGTAATCTTGGTTGTCTGGTGGCTTTCCAATCTCTCTCTGTATTCTGCATCCTGAAACAAGACATATCGAGGAATTGAGAATCAAAGACGTCACTCAACACTAACGAATATTAATAATTTCTTTAAATTCTGCTGTAATACTGCCTTTGAGAAATGTGATGTTTTTAATATTTTCTAACTAAGCACATCTATTCATTACGTCAAAAGTAAACATCTCATAAATCCGTATATGGTCCCTCTGTAAACAAACATTTAATGAAACTTTAGTAATGAGCTATTAAATGAAACAGCAGAATTAAAGAATTCTTTAATATTTCTTTTAGTGTTGAGTAACGTCCTTCTGATTGTCAACCCTCGATATAATAAATGTATCAAAGACCTGTTTTTTGGCAAAATAGCAATGTTCTGTGAAGTCATCATTATACGCCCAGGCCAACAAAATCGGAATAAGTGAGAACTAGAATTTTGCAGTTCTTGGCTTTTGCGCTCTCTGTATCCATAAATGCGTTGACCACCTTCAACCATTACCTATCAGGTTAACCTTTTAGGTTGACCTTTTTGGTTGACGAGGGACATAGCAACATCCATCCATACTACATCCATTGTGCCAGCTGAACAACACTGATGGTCCTACCTACGAATATAGCTGGCGCACCCAACCCACAACAACACCTACTGCATTTACCTATACTGCAAGCACATCTATTAACAAACAATATAATTATGATAGATTAGGTTAGTTTGGTGCCACTAAACGCATTGCTCTCTAAAAAATGGATTTCAGACAACTTTGCAACCAAATTTGGTCAAAGTTACATTCAAAATATGATGGGTTTACAAGAACCCCGCTGTTGTCAGCATTCCGATTGCATTAATGGGGAGATTAATGGGGAGATTTCATTAATGTTTGAAGTGATGTTATCTCACGCACAGACACAACTTAAGGTATAGTTAACGTGTGTGTGTGTGAAGCAGCTGTGTCGAAGTGACGATATTGGATGTTTGCGCACTAAACCGTGCCCACTGAATAAAGAAGTCTAATTATAATTTGAGGCATGTCAATTTATAAACCATGCAGTAAGGCATAAAAAAAATTTGTTTGGCGTAACCCGACGACCCTTAAAAAACCTGCCAACTCAAAAGTTGTTATGCAATTAGCACAAAATAAAAAAAATATTCTGCCGACCGACCCATTATTTTCATCCACAATTTAAAAAAAATATTTTTTTTACCAACACAAAGACGAAAAAATAACAAAACAAGACAACAAAGCAACTACAACAAGTAAAATAAAAAAAATCTTTGCTATGTCATTGAAAAAAGTTTGAAATAGTAGCATCTTGTATTCTTTTCCGAGTAAAACATTGAAGAGATCTAAAAAAAAATTTAAAAAAAAAATCAGACCGACCGACCCTGATATTTTTTCTCCGTTACACCAAACAAACATATTTATTTTTTTTTATGCCTAATCCTCACCTCCTGTTGTACCTTCTGCTTTCTTTTAGCAGCTTGTTGTTTTACAGTTTGCTTAACTTCCTTTAAGTTACTTGCATAAACTGTTTGCAAAACCTGTAGGGAACAGAATAACACTGGCAATGTTAGCAGGGAGCATGTTTGTTCCCTTTTATTTTGCAAATATGTTGATTTGCCATTGCAGATACATGTTGCATTGTGGTTAATATCATGCCTATTGTGGGTGTCCTAAAATCATGAAAACACAGCAAGGTTGCTTTCCTTCTCCAATGCGATGAATTCTGCTCAGCTGTTACCACAAAAATGGCTTGTCATTCATACCTTTGTGAAATTGTATATACTGGCAAAAATAATTTGCCACAATAGCAGCTGAGTTCATTCAAACAGCCGTCAATGGATGCGGGTGTGCGTTTTCATGATTTCAGGACACCCACTATTAGCGTGATATTACCCATAATGCATCACACATCTGTAATGGTGAACTATAAGTTAAAATGGCGATTTGGCTTATAACAAGCCAGTTGCAATATATGCCAATGTACGTAAGAGTTTGAAATGCTGATAAGGTTGAAGCAGTTCCGAGGAAGCAGTCTGTTTCCAGTAGGCCATGCTATATTGAATCAGCATCATTCCTTTACTTGATATGCCTTGGTATGCCCAATCAAGATGTACCAAGATCAATTTGGTCCAAGTTTGGGCCTTGAGGCTACTGTTGCATTTGAGCTACTCGTATCTAGGCATTGAAAGCATTTGCCACATTTGGAATCCTGGTGTGTCTGATCTTTGACCTCTGGGGTCAAGACTGTCAAAAGTAACATTTAGAAACATGGTACTACTATAGTGTTACCGAATTCAGAGGCTGTATAGTAGTTCAAAGATTTTTACATGTTGACCCCTGAGGCTACTGACCTTTGATCTCTGGGTTCGGGGTGGCTCGGGAAACATTTAGGAGTTAGGCTATTATTTGACCATGGAGGACTGATGTATAAGTGTGATAATGGTGAATGAGCGGACGGGCAGGTGGGCAGATGAGCAAGCGAGGGGATCAGATAGTGAGGTACAAAAGGGATTATTGCCTAGCCCTTCAGGAGCAGTGGAAATTGAAAGCCACCCATTCAGCTCTTTTGATGATTTTTCCGTTTGTCTTTGGCCACAATACAATCATAGGTAAGGCACATGCATTATGTATGTGGAATCACTTGAGACTAATTTTCATCTTTTTTTTAGTTGACAGATAAAAAATGAAAAAATTGGTCATGAAGCAGCAACCAAATATTTATATAAAGTAGGCCAAAACAATTGAAAAAAGATTTCCTCATCTTAAGTCTTTTACTCAACCTCATAGGTTTCACACTTGCCTACCTGTTTTTGTCTCTCCTGTGTCTTCTTTTCCTTGTTGAGTTTCCTGCGTATTTTGCCCATTTTTCCCTTGGCATCAGCATCCAAAGCATCCTCAAATCTCACCTGACAACAAATAAAGATGGTGAAATATAGGGAAAACTGCCATGAAAAAAAATCACTTGACTACAATTTTGTTTTTCTTTTAAAAAAAAGCAGTGAGGTTACTTTTTACATGGTCATTTGGCAGAGTCCAACCAACCAACTATAATTTTTACACCTTTCAGTATTTCAAACACTGTGCGAACATTCTAAAGTTGTTTAAAAGCAGGAAATTTGTTTATGTTGTGAGTAAAATTTTGAGATGAAACATCACCCTATAGAACTTAAAGGGATAAGCATTGAGTGGCTGGCTTGATATCTTGAACAAATTAAAGACAAACCAGTACATTTTGTCCGATTCTAGAATTGTTATGGGTGTATTTAAGATTGTGACTTGATATTATTAAAGCCTTTCCCTTCAAATGTCCCAGATTTCAAAGTGCGGTATTGTGCACCATGACCTGTACAGTTTGATCTCAAACACATACATTATTGATCTTTGTTTAATCTGTACTGGTATGTACCACAATCAGCTGTTTAGTGTGCATTTTGAGTCACCAGCACTGCATGTCAATTTGCTGGATATAGCATGACAAATTTCTCAACACTTCATTTTATTGTTTTTTAACTTTTAATTTTTTTTTCTTTCATGCCTTTTTAACAGTATTTAAAGGGGGTTTGTTCCAATTAATGTCTATGTGTTCCTTCTACTTGATATGAGAGCCACGGTACTTGCCCCAGCAGTACCATGGAATCAAACTTTGTGGTTTTTGATGGTAGAAGCAATAATGAATAGTTGCAAGCCCCGATTCAGTACTGTGCTGATTGATGTTTAACCTTAAAACGGTGGTTTTTTGGTTTTACTCTGAGCATGAAAGGGATTTGCGGGCGCAAATTTCAGGACAACAATGAGAAAAATACGGCCTTTCCACACTGATATCAAAATCGATACGAGTCTTCCGGGTAAAACGGGGGGTCCCAAAGATGATCGGAGCAGGTACCTTTAATGGGAAGTAACACACACTGTCTCTGATTTATAGTCTATAACAAAATAAATTATACCTCTTGCATTATTGCTGCCAAAATACCTTTAATACTCCTCTTACTATTATACAGGAACTTGATTATCCACTACTTTGTATAAGCACAGACTAGTCAAAAACATGTGAGGTTTTATAAATCATATCACTTAGGCCCTTATTTTCCTCCAATGTTGACTGAAACATATGCATTTTCCTTCTTGAGAAGTGAATGCCCAAAATAACAATAAAAACACCCTAAAGATAAATGGAACGTCCCTACCAGTGAACCCCAGGTCACACCCTGTCGGTCATTACTCTCCCACTCCGTTTTGGCCAAGCCCACACGGATGCACAAACTATTATGTTGTGGGGCCAGAGACGGAGTGGGAAGTCAAAATTGGAAGGAAATCAGTCCTCAGTTATATGATTTCTAAACATACATGTTTTTTTGTACTAATCATTACACTGAGCGATTTCCTTTAAACACTGTGACTGAACAATATGCAGTAACCTTCGTTGAATGAATTTTTCCATCAACACCAACTAGCTCTCCTATTCGGATTGAACATAATAGTCTCAGAGATGCGGTCGAAAAGGTGCAGTCCACCAGGTTTGGAAACGAAAAAGCCAGGGCATGAAAAACACATGGATCTAGATTCCAAAAAAGTCAGGTACAGATGAACTCCACCTCTGGCATACACCAGGGGGGAGTACTAGGACCTGAACTTTTGATAAATTGTGTCTAAATGCCCTGGCTAAAGTCTTTTGAAACAGACCCAGTGCAGAGATCCCTACAGAGAAAGATCAAGCCTAAGGAATAGGCGAGAAGAAAAAAACTCTGAAGGAGACGGTAGAGCGCAGGATGCCCTAGACAAAGGGCCTAGAGCGCCCTCGAGCAATGGCAAAGAACAAGCCTTCCGTGCTCGCAACTCGAGTAACTCAGGAAATGCAAGGCCGACCCGCGTAAAACGCGGGAAACAGGAGAAGCCTATTCCAAAACGGACGACGGCTCCCGGAGCGGGGAGACCGAACGGAACACCACAGAAGAACCCAACGGGGAGAGATAAGACTCTGACCCGAGGGGGAGGAGAGATGCCGAAGGATAGCGGATAAAACCAGCCCTTGTCGAAGGGCTGGAAGATAAACCCAATCCCGACCCTGGAGAAAAGCTAACGAGGAGAACGACATTTCCAACACTGACGAACATTCTGTTTAAAAGCAGGAAATTTGTTTATGTTGTGAGAAAATTTTGCAGATGAAACATCACCCTATAGAAATTAACGGGATAAGCATTGAAGTGGCTGGCTCGATATCTTTAACAAATTAAAGACAAAACAGTACATCTTGATGATTCTAGAATTGTTATGGGTGTAGATACAGATTGTGAACTTGATTTTTATTAAAGTCTTTCCCTGCCAATGCCCGATTTCAAGTGCGCGTATTGTGCAACCATTCCGTAACCGTTGATCTCAAACACATACATTTTGATCTTTGTTTAAGTTTAACTGTACTTATGTATGTACCACAATCAGTGTTTAGTGTTGCATTTTTACCCAGCACCATACGGCCTGTTCATTTGCTGGAGATAGCATGACAAATTTCTCAAAACTTCATTTGATTGTTTTAACTTTTAAATTTTTTTTTCTTGCATGCCCCTTTTTAACAAGTAGTTTAAAGGGGTTTGTTCCCACTTAATGTCATTTGTTCTCGCACTTGATATAGAGCCCATGGCACTTGATATGAAGCCCCGGTACTTGCCCCACCGTATCCCCATGGGAAGCACACTTGTGGTTTTGATGTATAAGCCAAAATTAAAAATGGACGGGGAAAAAAAAATTTATTGTTTTTTTTTGGGGCCCCAAAGCCCTATTACCCAGTACTGTGCTAATAATGATGGGTAACCATTAAAACGGTGGTTTTTTGTTATATCTTGAGAATGACGATGGATTTGAGGGCGCAATTTCAGTGACAACAATGAGAAAATACTGCCTTTCATCTGATATCAAAATCGATACTACTTCGGGTAAACGGGGGGTCCCAAAAGATGATCGGAGCATGTACCTTTAAGGGAATGTACACCACACCTTGTCTCGATTTATGGCTAAACAAAATAAATTATCCTCTTGCATTATTACTGGCCAAAACTTAATAATCACTCTTACTATATACAGGAACTTGATGATTATCACTACTTTGTATAAGCACAGGACTAGTCAAAAACATTTTGTTTTATAATCTATCACTGAGGCCTGATTTTCCTTTCCAATGTTTGAACGGAAAACATATGCATTTTCCTTCTTGAAGTGACATTCCCCAAAAACAAATAACACCCCTACAGAGAAATGGAACGTCCCTACCAGTGACACCAGGTCACACCCGGTCGGACATTACTCTCCCTCAGCTCCGTTTTGGCCCCAAGCCCTCCGGATGCACAAACCTATTATGTTTGTGGGGTCAGAGGGAACGGAAGTGGGAAGTCCACATTGGAAAGGAAATCAGGCCTCCGTTATATGATTTATAAAACATAACATGTTTTTTGCTAATCAGTACAACCTGAGAGCTGAGTCCTTGAACCAAGTGACTGAAACATATGCATTAACCTTCGTTGAATGAAGATTTTCATCACAACCAGACTGTACTCCCCTACTAGTCGGAGGTGGAATATAATATTTCAGAGAGCGGGTTGAAAGGTGCAGCCAAAGGTTTTAACGAAAAACGCCAGGGCATGAAAAACCATGTGGGAATCTAGATTTCCAAAAGTCAGGGTACGAGGAACTCACCTAAATGGGGCATAACACCATGGTGAGTACATAGACCTGAAACTTTTATTTGTGTGCTAAATGACCTGCTAAGTCTTTTGGAACAGACCCAGTTGCAGAGATCCCTACAAGAAAAGATCAAGCCTAAAGAATAGCGCGAGAAAAAAAACTCTGAAGGAACGGAGAAGCGCGGAGGGCCCAACCAGTCCTCGAGCGCCTCGAGGCAATGGCAAAGAACAAGCTCACGCTCGCAGTCTCTAGTACCAAGGACATGCAAGCGACGGAACCCGCTAAAAAGAACGCGCTGACAGGATAAGCCTATATTCAAAAACGACGAGGACGGGCTCCCGAAGAGCGGGAGACCGAACGGAACAACCACATACGACCCACGGGTAAGAGACAATACCTGACCCTAGTGGAGGAGAGATGCTGAATGATAGCAGGAATAAAAACTAACACCACCCTGTCTAGGGGCTTGGAAGATAAACCCAAATCCGCACCCGGAAAAACTAACGAGGAAAAAGAAAATCTCGAGCGATTCAGCCGGGAGGCCGACCCGAAAGTGTAATAGGGGCAGAAACCAGAGCGATGCTGCACCCGAGGGACAATCGGGGCTACGCCCAAAACACTCCGCCGATAAAGATTATATCCCAAGGGGAACTAACTTTCCCGACTCGTGGACCGAAACAACCACGCACCCTTCAGAGTTAATGGGACATCCAACGTCTCGTAGGATGAACCAACACCTCCACTGGGGGGTGGATGACTGAGTTAGGCCACCAAAAGTCCGGACGATGGACGATCGTAGTTTGCTAACCAAGCCTTAAGGTATGATCATCAGCATCGGATTAAAATGGTCTTAAAGAGAAAAATGACCATAAAATCAAACCCCTAAATCAATTTAAGGAGTCCAAACTTGACTATGGGTAAGGATTGAACTCTCCTCACAAATTGTTGCAGTTTCAAGACTGCGTTATGTGTTTATGTTTTTTATTTAATTTTATCAAAATTCCCTAATTTTTACATAATAATAATTTTTCCCAGGCTAAATGGAAGGTGCTTTTTTATATCTTGAAACTAACTCCTCCAGGGATGTGTGTCTAGCAAAATAAATACATAAATCTCACGTTATTTTTTGCATCAAGTGTTTAATTTTTAAAATTAATTTTTTAGGTTTTTTCTTTTTTTAATTTTAGAAAATTAAAACACTATTAGTTCAGAATAGAAACACTATCTGCAAAAGCTAACGTGAGATTTTCTAAATTTTGATTTCCTTTCATATGCACAACCATTATTCCTCCCAAGGAGTTGTATTTCTTCTAGGAAAAATTATGAAAAGTGGATACTTCAGTTAATTTCTAGAAATCTTCACCAAAAAAGTGTTTGTTGCGACCACCTCCTGTCCTGCTTTTGATGACACAACAGCAAAATAAAAATGTATGGATTTTTGATATTGCTTTAACCTTAAATAAACACCAATCTATAACTCACATCAATTACTTGAGAATAATTGAAATACAATGGGTCTTTTTTCACAAAATTGCTCATTTTTGTCCCATTTTCTATACTGCCAAACTCAGCCCCTGTACAAAGTCTATGTGAATTGAAAACACATTATGTGACATCTCGCGAAACGCCTTTTTGGAAAAAAGTTAAATTTGGCACACATGTTCTTTCACCATTACCAACTTTCCATGAGATTTAACAAAATCTGGGCATGAAGCCGTAACCGATAATCCTAAAAACCTTAAAGTAAGTGAAAGGTCCCACCCCACGGCTGACAAAGCTGGGATAGGAGGGGACAATTCAGGCCTCGACTCAGAAGTTGACAGAACAACCCTACCGAGTGATGACTAGCAATCCTCTTATAAAACCGTCGGGATCACGGCATCATTGCCGGTAAGCGTAAGGCGTCCAGGGCTAGCACCTCCCCGAGACCGGGGCCAGACGGAGATCTGCTCGAACGATAGACGAAGTGGGCGAACCACCAAGAAGTCTGCCAGAAGAAGGGCTAAAGGAAGCTTACGGAATTACGGGTCGGCCCAAGGTGCGACCCGAAATGAAGCTTCCTAGAGGCCTCGAGAAGATAAATCCGAATACTCGTCGGAAGTATCTCGAACCGAGATTCTCGAGCATCTCGCGAATCTTCGCGCAGAGACCTCACCAGTGGCGACTGCAAACTGAGGAGGTGACAAAGTCGAGAAAGACATAATGATCATGGGACCAGGACAGACACCCAGGATCTTTCTGAACGGAACGAACAGCTTCGATACAAGGAGGCAGAAACACCTAGCCGCGCAAAAACCGAACTCCTGGAAGAAGTCGAGAAGGAAGGGCGTCTCCAAAAGGTTGTCCTGGAAACCAGCAGTCCTGACAATGATATCCCATCCCCCCCGTGCGCAAGCGCAAAAGTCGAGTCAAGAAGGGAAGGGACAATTCTCCCCTCGTGAGGGACAGTCCCCACCTGACCTCATGGACCGACCAAGACCAATACCGAAAACCAGATGTCACCAGTGGCTCGAGAAGTGGGAGTAACCAACTCGTCAACCAAAACTGAGATAATATACATGGGATGGCTCCACGGGAATAACCCCCGTAGACAATGCCCCCCTGGGAAGCGAAGCTCCTATCCAATTAGAAGTCCAGGTCAAAGTCTGAGGGACCGACCGAACAAGAAGGGGACAGAGATTTACCCCAAATCGGGCCCAAGAGGTAGCCACGTAACGCTCCGGATCGTAGGATCGACGGAGCCGAAGCAACCGAACGTTGCCAACAGAATCCAGAGATACCAAAGGAGAATGGCACAAGCTCACGGCCTGAAAAAACTCGGCCAGGAAAGGAAACGAAGACCACGCCCGGCAGAAGAAAGACATAAGGCGTGGCGAAGAGTAAAGTATAGTTAACCCCCGAGTGGGGGGTCGAGCAAAAGAAGAATCGTGACCGCAGGAAGAGGGGACAAACCGCCCTGACAGATTCCCGATGAGACGGGAATACACCCCGGGCCCCGCGTTTGTTTCAAGGAGGGAAGGCCCAGGGGGTGTCACAGCACCCCCGGGCCGAAGCGAGGATCGCTTGAGAAAACTGTAGAGGCAAGGCCCCTAGCTCCCAGGACGAGAGAAGGGGCCTACGGTCAAACGCCAGCCCAGCGTGGGTGGCGTGTAGGCAAAAGTCAAACGACCTCAAAGGCTAGCCCAAGGGGCGAAAAGTAAGCCCTGGGCACCGCTAAGGTTAGACAACCAGGACCTAACCAACACGCCGGCGACAAACAGCCCAAGAGGGGTAGAGGCATCCACATGGGTGGGAAAGCGAACCCCCCAAAGCGGGAACAAAAGAACCAGCGGCATAGATGAAGGACGAGGCCCAAGAACCGGCCCAAACAAGCTAGGCCCCACTGAGGCGCCAAGCCGGGCTCGGAGAAGGCCGGGATTTCGTGTCCGCACGGGAGTGAGGACGAAGGCCGAGGTGAACAGCAAGAAAAGGTCCAAGTACCTTATACAGGGGATAGGCCAAGAGGGGAAAGAAGAAAATCCTTAAACCACCAGCCTAGGCTGGCTTAAGATAGGCCCCGACAGGAGCCAAAGTTAAGCCGCCACGAAGGCGGGGGCCTCACCCCCGAGGGGGGGCGTGGTAGACCACCAAAAAACAGCAGGGCAGATTAGCAGTAGACGAAGGCCCGGACTAAGCCAGGCTAGCCCCCGACGATAGGCCAAGCAGATAGCTGCCATGGAGAGAAACCAAGCAGGTAGTCCCCCCAAGGGGAGATAAGGTCAGAGTCGAGTAGCAAAGGCTAGACGACGAGGCCCCAAGGCCCAGGTCAGCACGGATCAGGCACCCGTTCAAGGGGTGCCGATCGCCATGACAATGGCCACGAACTCCCAGAGGAAGTAGGGGGGGGCACAAAAACCCAGAACA
>JAMKCH010034389.1:0-14353 GCA_023653785.1 Ophioderma brevispina | reverse complement strand
TCACAATACCTTACTTGTTGTCATACTCATCTTGCCACAATTCGTTAAATATCGCTCTAAAGTATATAACAAGATACATTTTCAGAACGGGAAAATGTTCCCAGGAATCACAAAATACTACCAGTTTTGAGTATTTAAAAGTAACGTTTTTTTGAGAAAATCATAAAAAAATCCGAATTGTTTCACTTAAATTTTTTTGTCAAATGATTAAAAAATTACCACCATCCGAAAAATAATGCATCCTTGAATTTTCGTAAATCAAAGAAGTGACTCTGTGTTCGTGTTTTTTATTTTTTGGAGTAACGCATTTTTTTTCCAAAAATAATGTTTCCAAAAGGTTAAAAACATGAAGTTTTAAAAAATACATACATATGTTTACTGTTAAATACATAATATTCCCAAACAGGGCCTGTTAAGAAAAAAAGAAAGAATACCGACACGGGGGTGAAAAACTAGCATAAATTACACCCAAAATCACAAAGGATCCTTACGTTTGAATTCATGAGAGTTGACAAAAAATCGAAGGTTTGACCAAAAAATGAAGCCTTAGAAAAAACGACTTTTTGTTGTTGTATGTCAGATTGTACAGTAAAAAATATTTTTAAACTGTTAGATATTTATTGAACTTTTTAAGTATTCTCAGTTTTGTTTATGTATATGCATATATTTTTAGTAAATAGAGCAATAAATGGGAGTATATGAAAGTTATACAATAATTTACATTGTCCGCGAAAATTTACCCTAATTTTTGTTTGAATTTAGAAAAAAAATCCAAAATTTGCGCGCAAAATTTTAGAAAATTTGAAAAACTGTCCATCAAAATACCACATTTTGCCAAGAAAAGGGCACCCATACCGAGAGCCTGATTTTGACTATACCCAAATTTGAGGCACATCACGTGGGTGTGTTTCGTGTTCTTCCACTAGACCATATAGCCAAGGCCTATGCGATTGAATAAGAACAAAAGAAGTCAGATAGACCTTAAATAAACTTTTTCCTAAGATATATCTTTGATATAAATCCAAACTTTCCCAAATATGAAAAGAGGCTGGAGAAAAATGCATGTTCCTTTGTGCCTCAAGCTTCTATTTTAAGTAGCAAGAGAGAAAAACCAAGACCAATTTTGCCAAACTTCTTTCTGCGGCCATTTTGCTCAGCTTCTACCCACATTGTAGTAGAAAACATGCATTTTTGCTCAAGCTTCTTTGTACCATATAGGGTAATCAGGGGGTGAGAGTCAGCTTTTTAGATGATTTCAGTTTTCTTATGAGTTCAAGTCATAGTTTTAGATTTCTTTTCTTTCATTTCGCGTTTGGAGCATTTTGTCACTGTTTAGCCATTTCAGCCTTGTTATCACATGGCTCTCACACCCGGGGTAATATGGAACGTCCTTAACCCTTATAGCCGGCTTTTTCGACCCACCCCGACACCCGGGGGGGGGTGGCCGGTCGGTGGGGGGGTGGTGGGTGGTGGTGGGGGGGGGGGCGGATACGACCTCGGAAACCGATTGTCAAAACATCACGTATAGGGTAGGCCTTACTATAGGTGGATTATAGACTATATATGACCTGCGCCATTGGTACCAAAAAATTGAACTCGGGCGAACATATGACGAGGGTCAAACATCGGGTATGCCGTTTTCAGGTTTCAATATTATGTTTGATGGATTTCAAACTGCAAATTATCGGAATCTCTTTCGATCAGGTTTTCCTTTCCAAATTTTATATATTGATATTTTAATGCGCGATTAATGTAAATGAGTTATTTGTGCATCTACTTTTCGATTTTTTGTTTACACACTCCTAATAAAACACGAATTCTGTTTAAATTTTACTCGCATTTTAGAAGTTCTGATATTTAGACCTGTACATGGATTGCAATTGTCATTTTTCTCATCTTATGATCATGATGATGGGGTTTACTTTTGTAGTGTACTTTGGCCCACTTTATTACCGACTTTGATTGATTGAACTATAATCAAACTCTAAAAGGGGGACCGTTTTGATTTATGAAATCGGATAAAATAACATTCCCAGTGCTCGTCATTTTTATGAACCAAAACAGCAATCACGGATGATTTACGATAGGCCTACAGGAGAGATAATGCGCGTAGTTAATTTTCGAAGCAGTTCAAATTCGAAGGACCTATAGCTGGTGAGCGGATAATGATCATGATATACGTCACACGACCATCAATCGATATAAAGCATCTATTACAGAACCTGCTAAAGCACAAAATTATAATACGCAAAAAAATAAATTGTAAGTCGTATAATTTTATATTGTATTTGGTTAATTTATAGAGAAGAAAGAGACATCACCAGCTAACGTAGACCTATTATTTATATATAAACGGAAAAAAACGGGAATGTCTCCGGGAGCAATCGCACCGGTATATAGGCCTACCCTTCCGCAGGCTGTTTTAAAAAAAACGTGATCACGCTATGCAAAATTGAAAAAAGGAAACCAATAAACACGATAAAAATTTTATAAAGAAAAAGAGACCGGTTCATGAATACCAAATAATTGTTGGGCAAGTCCCGAAAACCCATTGTACTAAGCACTCGCCCCCCCCCCCCCCCCCCCCCCCGTTCTCCTTCAGAACAAAACTAATGCAAAAAATACAACTCACGGTCGCCGTATTGAAGAACAACAAATGACATCGTAAGTTCAGTTAAATGTTCAACACTTCTTTTCAACCAAAAGATGTTGAAAAAGATCGTTGGTGAAATGGCGTGATGAACATAAGTGCCGTTACATCGTTAAAAAATAGTTTAAATTGGTTTTGAAGTTCGACAGTGTTGAACGTTCAACAAAAAAATCAACCATTCACCCAATTTCGTTGAAAGTAGTTTGAAAAATGGTTGATTTGAGACTTCATCGCTTGATTCAACGTTTGAAAAAAACCGTTGTTGAACGTTCAAATGGTGTATATGTAAACGTTTGAAAAGTAGTGAAATTGAAAATGGTTGAGTTGAACGTTCAACGTTGATTCAACGGTTTTTTCACGTTGTTGAACATTGAGCTTGTGCCGGCTGGGATGGGTAGACACTGTTGATACTTGGATCCTAGAATCAGCAGTTCAATGTTGCCCAGAAACAAAAACATTTCATGCAGACTCTTTTAAGGTATAAGGGAACATAACGCAAGACTATACAGATCAACTTAAATTACGACAGAACCAGATTCTTAGCTGAGCCCAAAAGTTGTTTTCAATACCTCAAAAATTGGTACAAAAATGCAAATATTGTTCCATTTTCATTCCAATATGCTGACCCCCCCCCCCACATTAAAATGAGCATTTTGTTACATTTTGGCTACTTATCAGTTTTGACCCCTGTTTAATCTAATAACCCTATTTCATTGGAGATACCCCTTCAGAATAATCACCATATTGTGTTTGCCATAGTGCTATCAGTGCCTCCATCTTCCCCTCTGTGACCAACCAATATGCCTGGCTCGCCCACTACAAGGAATCACTGTGCATGAATAATGGCATGATATGCGTATAGTGGCATGATTTGTATAGATGTAATAACTTAAAAAGGCAATCTCTCCATAGCTAATTTACTTTGCAAAGTCATCGGTTATATCCAAATGACATCATTTGAATCATAATAGGCTGTCTTTCATAAAATACTTCAGGCTAGTTGATTGATGTATATGGGTGTTACAGTAAAGGTACCTAAAATGTAACATTGTGTCAAAAATTCATGCTAATTAAATTACATTTTGTAGACTAGTTTTTTATTACCATTTTGTTCAATGTTGATCTCTATTGATAAAGAGATAAATTTAGAAGAATTAATTTTCTGCCTTAATGTTCTGAAAATTATCCTACAATGGGTGTATGGGGAAATGTTAATGGTTGTAACATTTGACAAACTGTTACGACGTTATGAATTGTGGCTATATCTGAAAAGCATGCAGTGTATACATTGCTAAAATAGCTTAAAATTGCACCTGCATTACATCACTGTGCCATGTAGTACCAAGATGAAATGGGAGCAATAGCTGGTGTATACTTATAGAAAATATTCACCTCTAAAGTTTTTTAAAAAGTTTTATAAATGAAATGTATGTCAGGTCAGGTTTCCTAAATGTCAGGTCAGGTTTCCTTTTGAGGGCCTTCTACTGGTATCAGGCGGGTGACAATGTGTACAAATGCCCATAGACAATTTTGATATCGATGGTGATAGCGCCACCATTTTCGATAAGCTACCTAATTAGCTAATAATTTATGCAGCATGACGTAATAATTTATGCAGCATGACGTATGACCGGGGATGACGTAGCGTAATAGCGCCACGGACGACTGGCGAACTATAAGCTACAGATTTCATGCAGATTTCATCAGTATGCCTCCATTCTCTTCATCGAGTGTCCTATCCCGATTTATTTAGGATCCCTGTGGCATCCTGGTAACCAGCACTACCTGTCCCAGGGCCGAGTTGTCGGTGGCTAAACCGTCACCCCCATCGGATTTCTAAGGAAATATGAGGAGGAGGGTAGCTGGTTACCCTGGTAGAATGAAAAAGAAGATCTACCTACAAGGGCATCAGCTCTGGAGAGCTAATGGTGGCCATCCAGCACATGCTGCCTTGTGCTAGGCCCACCGCTGAAAACTGTGGATTGACGTCAGGAAGGGCATCCGGTCAATTATCTTTGCTCCAATAAATCCTCACACAGCAGTATTGCTAAGTGTGAGGTGTATCCGGTCACCCCCATTAGCGGGGACAAAACCGGATTTAAAACTTTGGTTTAACTAAACTAACATACACATTGTTATGACTATTATGTCATATTGAACTGAGTTCTAATTTCTTACACAAATAAGAACACTCGGTGATGTTTTCAATTTTAGGTGGGCCCATATAATCTTCTTTCAGTTTTACAAACACAACTTTCACCACTATTTTAAGAATCAATACTCAAAATTATAAAAAAAATTCCAAGAAAGTGAACATTTAGAGCACAATTTTTAAAAAATAAAACAAATAGGGTGATCACTAACACAAAAGTTCTTTCACTTCTTATCTCTCCTTAGTCCTTACCTATACTTGTAGATTATGTTGAAGTTATATAAATCAGTATTCCACATTCTTCAAAATTGGACAATGAATTTCTGCAGCCTGATAGGTACCTTTACTGTGAAAACACCCATATGTGCATTGTTTCTTAATTCAACTACCTTGCCTGCAAGAGAATTATATCTATACAAACATGGCTAATCATTGTCAAAAGCAAATGCATGCTTGTTCCAAAAAGCTGAATTTATGATTAAAATCAAACTTTTATGCCCTTTGGAAATTTTGAAAACTTTTTGGAACCCTGTCAATTAGACCGTGGAGTTTTATTAGATGCTTAGAATTTCTACCAGTAGTGGTCTTCTACCATGCTTGTATACTTTTTCATTGTTTGGTCTCCGTTACTCTTTTTTTTGTTTTGTTTTTTTGCTTGTCCCAGAGCACAGCCAATCTCGCTTGCTTGCTCGCTCGCTCACTCACTATACATACTGGTCACTTTACAGTGGGGGGGGCTAAAGCCCCCCTCAAAGTTCTCAAGAAAAAGGAAGGAAGAAAGAGGAAGGGAGAAAGAAAAAAGAGGAAAAGAGAAGGAGAAAAGATGAAAAGAAGAAAAAGAAGAGGAAAAGAGAAGGACATACGGCTTAGCAAGTGAACAAATGGATGATTTTATGGTACATTTATTGATTTTTTTCATGCAAATGCGGATCAAAAAGTGTCGGAAGAAGTACGCAAGGAAAGGCATTTTCAGGTCTTGAAAACCCTAAAACGTCAGGAGCTTTCGGGGGCTCTGCCCCCTGGACCCCACCCGTTAGTCGCTCCGCTCACTACGATCGCTTCCTCTCATGCTTCGAACATCTTTAGTCCAGCCCCCCTCAATAAAATTTCCTGGGCACGCCTATGCTTTATTCTGCATAAATAATAACTATAGTCACTGTAACAATTGTTTAAACTAAGTGTATGCAGTACCAGCATACGATCTGTACATGGGCGCATCACATGTCTATTTGAATCGATCGTTGTGTTTATGCACTGTCTACAGCATTGCAACATTTACGCACATATGCGGCAGATTGTTTGATTCAGTTCAAACAATTATTACTCAGAGTATAGATGAGGTGACACCAATGTTTACAAACACAATTTAGCACCTGGTCTACTGACATGTTAGAGGTGCGAAGAATATGCCCATACAGTTACAGCATTCAATAGCCTTATTACGCCTGATTGAGCGCGAATTTAAAAGCACAAGCCCTGCAGATGTTCATGCATACTGCCCGGCAGTGCTTTGTTCGTTGCCGGGCGTTGACGTCACATGTCAACTCATCTATAAATAATAGATGGGTGTAAATGCTATACAGATGTAGATTACATCACAGTCACACTATGGTTTTCCCTCTATGAATACTATGTACAATCCCTGAAGGGTCCAAACTTGGTAGTCATATAGACCATGGCCTCTTGTTGCCTCAACCCTAGGGGTCAAAGGTCAACAGCCTCAAAGGTCAACATGTAGAAACCTGTGAATTTCTGAAAGTGTTTTCCACCTTTGTAATCCTGTGTCCTTGACTTTGACCTCTGGGGTTGTGATCGTCAAAGTAAAAGTAACACAATCCCAGAGGTCAAAAGTCAAGGCCACAGGATTACAAAGGTGGAAAACACTTTCAATGCCTATAGCTTGAATGGATGCCCCAGGGCCTGCGCATAGACCAAATGAATGTGGGACCAGCTAGACTAGACATGTCAAGTCTTTGTTACCCTATCAAAAATGAGATTTTGGTGCCCTATTAGAAACCTTGTATTTTTAACATACCTGTAGTAATTTTTTTTGTCATATGTGAAAATGTGTGCCTTGTTTGTAGTTACCTGAAATTAATTGTACAAGAGACTATGAGTCACTATAATGTAACTAAATTGCAAAACGCGGGGACTGCCTAGTCTAAATTATAATACGCCACATGTATCTGTCTATGGTGTGTCCGTCCGCCCGTTTTGGTGAGGGCTGGGGATAAATTGTACAGTAACGAAACTTGGTGGGTGGGTGTAGCTTTGGCCAGGCCAGATCAAGTTTGATTGGTTGGCAGATACGTGCCCCACAAGCCGTGTATTGTAATCTCCAAAAAACAGGGTTCAAACAAGTTGTACTGACTTTAAACAAAGAGTATCTAATGGAAGATAGGACACAAAGATTGTCTAAAGGAAAATACATGTAGGACACTCGTTGATTTGTTAACCCTTTCCCTGGACTCATGCTAGGCAAATTCTTGGGCCTCACACACCAGGGACATTAGGGATAAAGATTGGCAATTACTGACATCCCGTCGGCAACCGTGTGGGCAGATGAGCTGATATCGGGTTGCAGTTTCATTGAAAAACAGCCTCGAGGCGAGACAATCTGGCTAGAAATCTAGGGCAGGCTCCAGTCAGAATTGCTATGTCTCAATAGGTTTGAGTAATGGTTCAACTTCACTGCACTAAAACAATGGAACCACTGAAGCGAATCTGGACTAGAAGTGACCCAAGTCCAGGGAAAGTGTTAATAAAGGTATAATTTTTAGCCTCTGCTGTGTATGTATCGTGTCATATCACGAGGGCAAAAGCACTTTTTTAGCGTAAAACAATTGGGCTGCGCCTCGTTCTACTTAAAATAAGGCTGTTGCCCGTGTGATATGACATGATAAATACACGGCAGGGGCTAAGAACAATACCAGGATCCATAATACATTGTTTGATAAAATGAATTGAAAGAACACAAAAAAACAAAAGTTTTAAAATAAGTAAACTATTTACTGGTCTGCTTCCGAAAGAGGTGGTCACCAAATATATATATGTCAACAGTCATTTAAGGGCATTAATGTTTGTTTACACAATTAAACCCATACTTTGTGGTAAGAAATGGTCAGAGATTTGAGGTCAAATGTCATGTAGGGATCATTTGAGGTTATTTTTGAATTACACAGATAATGATGCATTTTCACCTAAAAAATTGCTCAGAATATTGCTTGACAAGTGTGTCATGTATAATATCCACCTGCTTGAATTTGAATTCTTTGGACAACAATGCATCCTGGATAATCCAAGAAAGGCTCTTCCTGCAGGAAGCATATTTCCATTGGGTGTCCTATCACCAGTATGGAATTGGGACACCTAGGGGTAGTCACCCTATTCTTTTTGAAACTGGCTGTGATGTGCATATTCAGGTATTGTACATGGAACCTACGCTGGGGACCAACAGGGTAATACCATGATTCATTATTTTGCTAAAGTACAACTGAACCATGGGGCGAGCGAATTATAATTTTAATCAAAAACCTGTGAGGTCGTCTAAGGTCAGGCCCATACTGGGGTGGGGGAGGATGCCCCCCTCAAATTCCAAAAGGCGCTAAAAAAAGGACTAACGCCCCCAAAAAATTTGCGGCAAAGCAAGCCAAAAATTAGGGGCTAATGCTTTTTGTGAAAAAGGTTAAATTTTGGTAAAAAATCCACTTTGCAAAAATTTCCCCCCCCCCTTTTGGGATGCAGTGGCAAGTTTGGGGAAAGTAAAGTTTTGAAATAATTGACTCCCCTCAAAAGTCCTGGTATAGGCCGTCAAGGTCATTGGGATCTTTGCTGGAACAAATGAAAACAATGGGTACTTAATAGTTTTGAGGTTTAAAAACGGGTCGTATATAAAGATGCACATCGCGGTAGTTGCAGTGAGAGTGGGCCTCATGCCCCCCAGCTGTGTTCGAGAAATGTGATCACATAAATTCAAGTCCACTCAATCGATATATCAGTCACATTCCTTGAACAGCCGCCAGCTGCAGGCAGGTGTGCTCTCAATGCATCATCGGCCGCTCTTTTCTAAACCTCGTAAGTGGTAAATATGGCTAGGAACTGCAACTTCGTTCATGACTGCCTTACCCATTATTATGAACTAAAATGATAGCAAAAAATGCTAAAAATGTTTTTTAACAATGGACCAGAAAAGTTTTTCAATTTAAAAAATATTTAGTGTTTGGTTGGCAAGGTTCAACTCAAGATTCCACCAGTGATAGCCAGGCTTAAATCTTACCTAGTTCTAAGCAGAGATGATTCAAAGGACCAACATGCACCACAAAGCCCTTCCTAGGCAAAGATTACCAGTACCAATATCAACCCTGAATCCAAACATGTGATGAATTATCATAACATGTCATTCTATATTTAAAGGGCAGTTCCGATTGGTCTTTGCGGACCCACACCCCCCCACCCCCCCCCCCCCCCCCCCACCCACCCGATTTAACACATGAAGTAGTATCGATTTTGATATAAGATGTTTTTCTCAGTGTCATCCTGAAATTTGAGACTCAAAATCCATTCCTTGCCAAGATAATAACAAAAGACCGCAAAAATTGTATGGTTAACCATCAATATTAGCACAGTGTTTGGTTTTGAATAGGGCTTGCAGGCGCATTATTGCTTCTACCATTCGTGTTCCGATCGTCTTTGGACCCCCCTGATTTACCCGGAAGAGTTATTCGAATTTTGCTCCGATGAAAGGCCGTATTTTTCTCATTCTTTCCATGAAATCTTTTAGCTCTTAAAATCCATTGCATACCCAAGATATAAACAAAAAAATGCCGTTGTAATGGACATGAGTGAGGTCAGGCTCTAGGATTGCAGAGTGGGGGCCAGGGCTTTGGCGCAAGTTGCACCTCTATGGCTCAGAAAAGCGGGACGATATTGACCAAAATGTGGCATTTTCTGCCCAAATCTTTGGAGGAATTTATCATATCATTCTAAATGTGGGCCAAAATTAAACTAAATTTCTCATAATTTATCAGGTTCAGAATGATTTGGAGCAATCTCTGAGAGAACTTAGAATTTGTACCCATCTGGCGGGATGATTTTGGGAAATTTTATTCCCCTCTGGATCGACTGCCTCGGTACGCCACTGAGGACTTGCACCTTTAAATTTCCTCTGATTAGGGCAAAGACTGGTGGCTTGACAGACAAGCACAAACCATTAATTCACCGTACCACTTCCATGCAATTATATGAATTAACTTCAAGCCTGGCGTAGTATTAGTATACTCATACATTGTGTGTGTGTTTAGACAGCAGTCTAGATTGTGTCACATCTTCATGTTAATGCATATTAATGAGCTAATTTGCATAATTTCTCCAATCATGATGAATCCACTGTACCACATTAATTCAGTAAGGAATTCACTTGCAACTAAAGTCAGGGAGAGAATAAGGCGACCAATTGCGCATCTGACGTTATTTGATGGTGCAGAACAAATGTCGGCTGTGAACGTCTGTGAACATTTAAAGCGAAACAGAAAGTTTACTTAAATGAATTATTGTGTCCGTGCGTAAAAAGCCTGACTCAAATAGGGCATGTTTTGACATTATAAATCAAATTTTGTTCGAACATGCCCCACCCATACTACACAAACGTTGACATATGCGCAATTGGTCGGCTAATTCTGTCCTTGACTCTATACTTTGTTCATCACCAAATTGGCAAGACTCTTCACACCGCGAATTGATATAGAATAGTGCGGGTGCAACTGAGGAACACTACCGCAGCGGGCGCAGTGCATGATGTATGCGCGGCGCACGCTTGTGGCTAGAAGCGCGCGTGTAAAATGTAAACGTGCGGATAAACAAAAGCCGAATAATTTTTGCCTGTTAGGTGATGAACAAACTATAGAGACCTTGATTAAACTATAATAGAAAATATTCTGCAAAAATTTGATGTTCCTTTCTCCCTCTCTCCTTACTTTGTATTCTGTCACTTTCTCCTATCTCCTTTCTCTTTCTCTCACTTCATCCTTCCTTCTCTCCTCTTTCTCTCTTCCTCCTTCCCTCCCACTCACTCTTCCTCTCTCGCAAGCACTAACTTCATCTCTGTTCATCAACTTTTTAGCTGTTGGATGGTGAGATAATTACAGGGATGCGAACAGCAGCTGCATCAGCTGTAGCCACAAAGGTGAGCATCTGCCAATATTCATTTAACGCCTTGAGGTCTACCACCTTTCTAACGGTATATCTGATTGGCTCATTACATGATATCACATGATATAACCTATGAGTAACCAATCAAAACAGACCTTTCATATATGTACAAGCTTTTCTTAAAGGAGAACCGTACCAGGGAACAACAATAAATGGGAATTGACCGTGGCTGTCTGCCGATTCCCGTAATCAGATTTTCACGTTCATTCATCACACTCCGTTTGGAGCTTCCGCGGTTGGGAATATTACAAGACCTTCGCCAGCTAAGGGACATAACAACGGCCCCATAATGCAATGGGCATAGAGCAACCCGCTATGCTTTGCATAATGACTGTGCTATGCATAATGAGCTATGCTATAGCAGCAGATAGCATTTATGCAAATAAGTTTGATGCAATCGTCCAATGGCGGTGCCCCTGAGGTGTCACCAATTTGCTGAGTCACTGTCAGGGGCCTGACCGTACTAAGAATGGCTTATACAATATACGGTATAAAAATAATTATTGAACACATATCGAGTGGTCTCATGGATAATCTGGATTATACTAACCATTAAAATGAATTAAATCATTGTGTCTGACCATGCGCTATTTGAAATTCGCGCTAGTGTATATGGGATGTGAATTATGTGTTATGCGATACGGACGGCACAGTAGGGTCATACACCTTCACACGTGACGCTTTCATAATGTGTATTTCCTATGCCATGTATGACGCAAAAGTGCCGACCGTATCGTATAACACGTTATACACTAGCACGAATTTTAAATAGCGCATGGTCAGACTAGATGGTTTTAATTTATTGTTATGGTTAATATAATTCTGTTTTCGATGAAACCACTCTATATGTGGTCAATAGAGTATACTGTATAATATTATTCGTTGTACGGGTTCTCCTTTAAATACATCATATGACCCATCTATAACCAGTAAAATTGGCCAATAGATCTCAGGGGGTTAACTGTTAACAGAGCTAATCAAGCCAATTTGGAAAATATCTGTTCCCATTCTCAAGAGCTTTTGCTGACAAATTACTATGATATAGTTTAGTGTGTTGTTTAAGTACTTAATAGTGCATTTGTTTGCATGTGCTTAAAAAGAAATAAATGTCCTCTCTGGTAAGCAGGCGCGTAGCCAGCCCGGTGGTTCTGAGGGGGCAATTTCTCGGTAGGTGCAACAAATGTCCCAATCACAAGCAAAAATTTCCCAATCGCATGGCAAACAAATCCAAAAAGGGGCTGATTTAACATGAATATCCTTGTTTTATTTCCCGATTTCCCCTCAAGAATTTTTTCAGAGGGGGCACTCTTCCCCCCTTTGCCCCCACCTGACTATGCCACTGCTGGTAAGCAGACCCCAGCAGTGGCGTAAATTTCTTTTTGACATTGGGGGGGATGGGGTTGACGAAAATTTATGAATGAAACAGGGTTTGCTGAAAAGATCCATTACCAGCACATGTGCACGCGAAGCGCGCTAAAAAAATTGCCATTTAGAAGCTAAAATCCTTAAATGTAATTGTAATCAGAACAAAATGTGCGCAAAGCGCGCGCGGAAATTTACCAATTTTTAAACTATTATGGTAAAATATGAGGTTATTTTGGTCAAAAACACATGAACAGGCATCAACATTGGGGGGGATGATCGTATTGACCATCCCCCCTCATCAAAATATTGGGGGGATATATCCCCCCATCCCCCCGGGATTTACGCCTATGCTGGTAAGATCAAATTGTGGGGAAAAAGGATTGCAGTTTTATTGGACATTTGCCATACAGGCCAAGATATTGAATTGAAATTTCTCTCACTGACTGTAATGGATATCCATGTAGCTTAATTGGATGCTATCCTAGTCTCATTGGGGATTTTGTCATTACAAAATTGCTAAGTATTTCATTCTAAAAAGCAATGGAAGAAGCTATTTAGAAGCTAGGGAGTAACTGATCCTTATGTTTTCTTTTAGTATTGGTTTTCTAAAAACTTAGTGTCATATTTCTCTTGACTTGGTACTAGACCTTTCCTCGAAAATATTTACACATGAGCATCTTAGGTTCTAGAAAAGAATCGTAGTTATCTGTAAATTCAAGGTAATCCATCACAAATTGTTTAATGTTCTTTGCAGTACTTGGCCCCTGACAACAGCAAGGTGTTGGCCATCATCGGAGCTGGGGTGCAGGCTGCAACTCACGTTCAAGCTCTTCGGCAAGTTTGGAAATTTGATCAGGTAAGTCAAATATTCTATAAGGTTTCAGGTGCCAAGCCAAACTGTCAAAAAGTGTTTGCTGTTCACTTGTAAAGCTGTCTACCTTTTACAAGCAACCAACTTTGAGGCTAAAGAAATTGTTGCAAATTTCCACTTTGGAAGTTACATGTACTTTGATTACCATCAAATAGGCGGGCCTCATAACAGTGCGAACTGATATGGAATAATGAAGGCACAAGGCAATGCAAGAGACGCAGAGGGTATATTATGCGTGGCGCGCGTGATTCTGTGCAAACGCTCGAGTACATTTGGTTTACTTTTACGCGCGGAACGATAACAACTGAATTCCCGCCTATTTGGTGGTAATCATAGTATAGCCAATATTGTTTCATTAAGTGTGAAATTTTGACATGAAGTAGACATGCACGTATGTTGCCAAAAATTAAAGCTACTCTTTATCACAGCCAAAATCATTTGGTCCTCGCTACCCAGTGTAAAAGGTACCATATAGTGGTTCATACCAGTGCAGTATCTGCAGTGAACAAGTTGGCATGAACTAAACAGGACATCTAATCATGGCTAGATTAGGGCAGTCATCAATATACTTTAAGTCGACATTCGTGTCACCATAACCCATATTGCGACATGTCGCCATATTTTCTCCTGGATCGACATGAAAACGGGTCAAAATGACGATGTATCGCCTCCAAAAAGAATCAAATTTTCAACCTTACAATCTTCTTTTCGCACCCATTTTGATTACCATTATAAGTATGATTCCTAGTCCCAGTATGAAAGCAAATATTATTCCATTAATAATTGCACCACAGCCGTGCACTTGGACATGTTTTAACTTGGCCACCAAGCCCTGTACTCAACACGCTTGAGTTGACATTGACATGGCCGTTTACCATTGCATTTAGGCATGCATCTACATGTGCCCATAATAGCCGCGTGCGCATGTTGTTATGTGGATTTCCCCACATGACAAACACACTTGCCATTACTATAATTTATTTTACCCGTCCATTATGTAATTACGGTTAGTCATCCATATTCTGAGAATAAGTAAGGCTCTCAATTAATTTATAAACATGGCGGCCACCTCGACGATCAGGGTGGCAATAGACTATTTGCGCGATCC
>JAMKCH010034388.1:0-15779 GCA_023653785.1 Ophioderma brevispina | reverse complement strand
TGAAGTGCGAAACGTGGTTATTTCACGGTATAATAACGACGATTCGTTCATGGATTGGTATACTACATCATCATTTTCTCCTGCACAATTGTACAAAACAACTTGCTTTACGTTACTTACCGTGGGTATATTAGGCTAATAGCAAGATAATGGGGCTAGTGTAGGGTTATTCTACATTAAAGGCAGAGTAGAGGCGTTTCACTATACATTGTGCCAGAAATTGAGGCCTAACTCGTGCTTTGGACAGGGACTGGGCCTGCCTAAAGGCAATTTTATGATTAGATTATTTGACTATTACAAGAAAGACGAAAGAGTCAAATAGCAAAATAAATTCATAGACATATTCCCTTGTGAAATTTGACCACAATTTTGGTACCACGGTCGATATACCTGTGACGATGCATGACCATTTTAACCTTGACCTTGTGCCAAGTCACTTAAAGGTCAACAGAAAAATGGCAACATGATTTCTGAATAGTCAGACCCAGTAGGTATACGTTTTATAGTGGTTGGCCAACAATTAAATGAACTTCACCAAATTTACAGAGGCCCTCCAGCTAATCATGATGGTATATATTTAAGTGAAGATGGGAAACATGCTTTCAGAGAGAATTGTAAAATAGGTCTGTTTTCAGTACTAATCTTCAGCAGTTCTATTATCCACAAAGAGACTGAACTCCAGGTCACAATGTTTTGAAATTTGATAAGAGACATATTAATGACTGCTTGATTTAGATCTACATATTAAGGTTAGTGGGTTTGATAACTTTGTCAATGTATTGAATCCATTGTTTTTTTTTTTTTTTTTTTTGCAGTTGTCTTTGTTTTGTTTTATGTGTTTTATTCACTTTGCTTTTGAAAAATTGGTGGGGGGGTGGGGTTTTGTTTTTTGGTTGTTGTTGTGGTTTTGGTAGAATTTTCTTATTTTACCCCCCCTTTTTACATTTGAGATAAAATGGAATTGGCAAAGTAATTATATGATCTAACATAGTAACAAGGTAATGGTCAAATTGTGTGGCAAATGGTCTAAAACTATAGTCGGGAACCATGTCACAACTTCCAATTGAAGGGGTCCTCTTTAGGAAAACTACCAGGGAGGGATTGGTTCATTGTAAGGTTAATATGTGTAAGATTTTAAAGGTATGGTATTTCAAGCTCTAACATAGTTGGCAAATGCCAACCTTGGAACAAATTGGGACCATGTAAACTTCAAATTGAAGGGCTCCTCTTAGGAAAAATTGCCAGGGAGGGATTGGTTTCATTGTAAGGGAAAATTGTGAGATTTTAAGGTTATATTATGTACATGTTATTCCAAGCTCAACTTAGGTGGCAAATTGCACCTAACAAATTTAGGACCATGTAAACTTCAAATTGAAGGGATCCTATTTAGGAAAATTAACGGGAAGGGATTGGTCAATGTTTCAATCTCACACAGGGTTTTAAAAATTTTGGAAGGCATTAATGGTAAATTAGTTAGATCTTTGAAGGATGAATTAGCTTTGGTATGATACCCCCCTTTTGAGAGTTGGTGTATGGAATGATATAAATATTGCATTCCTGAAAGAATGTCACTTTCAAAAGAGTATTTGGTTCTGCCTATCTTTGATTTGTTGATGCTTAATGGGGGATAGAGTTCAAACCAAAATAGTTTGAGGGAGGAAAGGAAAAAATACAGGCTTTGATTAAAAGCAAAATCTTGGCTTTGAATGAGGGTGAGTGGTGGGGTCGAGGATGAGGATCGGGGTGGTACCCCCTTAAGATTCTATTTTCCTGTAGCAAGTCTTATGATCCCGGGCGGGCCACAAGTCCCGGTCTTGAAGAAACAGGAGCAGTTTTCATTTTTTCGGCAAGATTTCCCCCATTTTTCAAGATTTTACTCCCTTTCCCCTCTTACTCTAAGAAAACAAGTGCTAAAGAGGTTCACACTTGCTCTAAGGAACCTTTTGTGGCCGGTTCTCAAAAATTTTAAGAAACTGTTTTTGAGGGTTCCATTATTGAGCGTTCCCATATAGAGACACAAAGGTTCTAGGGATTTTGTTTAGTGATGTGACGCGTTACTTTAACAATTTGTTTGATGGTTTATGTTTGTTTGCCTTTGTTATATTATTTCCCATCATTCTTCATGATGATTAATATTTTTGACAAATTGTTTAATTTGAAAGCATCATTGAAATCCTGAAACTAAAATTCATTGTCAGATTCACGACATGAAATATTATATAAACGTAATCTTAATGATGCCGAACCCATCAATTGTCAGGGCAACACTGTCGGACAGATCAATAAGGACCCATGCGGTTGAAGCCTCGCAGATCGGCAAACTGCAGAAGTTTGGGTTTCATGAACTTGAGAAACGAAGTATTTCTCGGCCGCACAGAAAATTCTTAACCAAAACATCAAAAATGACTCAACGTTCTTGAAAATGTTATTAGGATACATATAAGCAAGAAGAATGTACAATATAAATGAGTATCAAACATAAGTAAAAATAGCATCTAAACACAAAAATATTGTATAAAAATCTGAAAAGATCGAACTGTTACATATTATAGCAAAGAGATTATGTCAGTTTTCTTACTATTAGTTTTGTAGAGTTCATGGCTAAAATTATTAAAGAAATACAATCGATGTTTTAATTGATAAGTTTAAAAAGGGGGAGTTACAGCTATTTTTTCTGCAAATACGGCATACACTAATTCATATGCATAGTGCATGCAATTAGACTATAATCTATTGTTCTAAATGAGCAAATTATTGCAGATCTCACTTCCAATAACATCAAACACTATTTTCGATATTTATAACACAAAATTTTGCGTGGGGGCATATGCCGCTTTTTTGTAAATAAGCCTCTGTCAGGGTCGTCCCGCTTGCCTATTATAGGTGTACCACCGATACTCAGCCCGACCCACCACTAACCCCATCAAAGCAGAGACTTTGATTTTAATAAAAAAACCCTTGCATTTTATATAATTTCCCTGCAACTATTTGGCTGAACTCTATCCCATAAATGCTAAAAGCATAGGCCTATGGTTGTTCTTGTTACGGTTAACGGAAAAATTTGTATATCAGCAGTAATCGTACTCCTGCTCGCGCGTTTTAAATGGTGCGTTGGATTCAAATGAAAATTTTGGAATCAAGTTGTTGGTGATGCTTTCCGTATGAAACACAGAAAAGTGTATGTTGTAAGCAGGTGGGGCACTTAACATGTCAAAATTTAATTCCTTGCGACAACTCCCCAATTTCTAAACATTTAGCCTAATATGGGAGTAAATTTGAAATATGTTTGTGTGTTTTGGGGCCATATGAACGTAAACTCAATAATCTAAATATATATTTTAATAAGCGCTATCATTATATAGAAGTAAGCATGTGCGATCTATTAACTGAAATTAGATGCATATTTAGTAAATGCTATAATTTCTATTATTTCTATTATAAATTATCATGGAATAGAATAGGTCTTATATCGTCATGGGTTCTGCATACTGTCGAATCAGCAAAATGCTAGTTCTGAGAAAAACGGCCGTTTGAAAGTTGGAGTACTTATGAATGCGTGTTAATTAAAGAAATAAAAGGGAATGGCTATTTTAAGTGGTGTATGTTAAGACATGAATGGTTACTAACTAACGACAGTATTATATGAAAATCCAAGAAAAACTGATTCTTATTCAAAATGCCACTGATGTGATTTGCAGCCCCCCCCCTGTTGTCAAAAACCAAAATGTTTGGTTCGGTGCTGTGTGCTAATAGGTGTCCAAAGGCTATTTCTAATGTTGGTATGGCGATATTACTATAGCTACGGGAGTTTACTATTTTAAACTGATGAGCCGATGAAGCCACGATGATAAGAATAACGATCGCGGTGATGATGGTGGCATTAACGATGGATATGGAAACATCGAGCTTGCGACGACCAGTGATGCTTACTTATCGATGATGATGATGATGACTGATGATGATGATGATGAATGATGAGATGATGATGTGATTGATGATGATGATGAGGATGATGATGATTGATGATGGTGGTGGTGGTGGTGGTTGGTGTGGTGGTGGTGGTGGTGGTGGTGTTAGGTGGTGATGATGATGAAGACGACGACGATGACGATGTCTATTGCATTGTGTTTTCTGCTACCAACAGTTGTAATTTGCATACAAACACGACCTTCCCATAAGCTGTTAAACGGGAAAAGGTTGCATTATCGTTCGTTGTAAAATATAGCGCAGACTGATAACGATGAACAACACGAATTCAGAAAAATTACAACCTCGTACAAATTTGGATATTAAAAATTAATAAAATTTTAATTAGTCGCTAATATGTTTTAAACTCATTTTGCAGAAAAAAACATAAATTTGAAAGGGTGTTAACTACGTTCTAAGGAACACAAACATTGTTAAGCATTTGTGTTATATAAAATGTCATAAATAGTATGCATGTTGCACCACACAATAAATATTGGCAAGAACTGTCGAAAATTTAGCTCAGAAATATTTAAAAATGTAACTGGAAAGTTTCAAACTCAAAACGGTTTTGGAGGATTTAAAAGTGGTCTATACAACCATATTTTTCTCGATTTTTAAAATTTCTATTACATTATTAAAGCATTACATGTAAATAATAACCAAACTGAAACGATATTAACAGTTAAATGGTAATATTCTCAATAGTAAAAAAGAGTTTAACATAATCGATACAATTTAGAGGGCACTAATACAAAACAATAACTCCCCCCCCAAAGAAAATATCAATTTGTTCCTGAAAGGTGATGAGAGTTTTTTTAAAGGATGTATTAGTAATTATTAGTTTGCAAGAATATCAAAGTTAACATTAAATAATCAAACTTTGACAATAATCACCACGTATTATTTTTGTAACACAGTTACTAAGGGGTGGGGTGGGTAAAACACCAGGAAATTTCATTATTATAAAGCCAATAGATGATTTCGATTGTTGGTACATGTGCTCGTCGTTGGTCCTCAGTTTTAGATTGCTTCCAAACATAACGGCCGTCTGATGCGTCAAAGGTCAAAAGTTAGCCAATTGGGTCATTTCCACAGACACAAATCAGAGTATAAAAAATTCAAAAAAACACATTTTCATTAAATCAAATTTTGCGCTAAAGATTTCGGATTTTCATGCGGGTTTTGGCCAAATGATATGGAAAATGACTAATCAACATATAATTTTAGAGCCATGCAGTGCCAGCACATATTTAAACGAATTACTAATTATAAATGGTAATTTAAAGCAGTATATTTATAGGCGAAATAAGTGCCCGACGGTCGAAAAAAATAAAATAATGGCGCCATTATTTTGGAGTTTTTTCCCACCCGATGCTACCTTATGACCCATAGATGAAGTCTACAGAACCTTTTCGATTCTATTAACTAAAACATTGATTTTATTTCGTTGGTTGTATAGTTATTAAGCGGTAATAGGCCTAATTTATGTGTATTTTGTATGGTGATGCATGATGAAATAAAGATTGTGTAATAAGAAAATGCAATAGCGGCTCATGGGCCGAATAAGGGCAATAAAAACTGACCATCAGGAAGTGCTGCATTAGTAATAGAACCACTCCACACCAATTAACTTCGACGCTAAACCCGTTGACGGTGCTTACCTTCACATTTGTTTCGCCAAAATGACCGGCGGGCAGGATGTGTGAAAATAAGTATAAGACTTTACGGAAAGTTGTTAACGTTTTTGCGCACCGGGGAGGAAAGTTTACATGGGATGTTAATCCTCCCCTTTGGTGATAGGGTTAATGTCACTAGTCCCCCTAAAAAAGTGATAATTGTTTATTGTACAATGTTAAAAATTTGATATCGTTTTCACGACGCACAGACCGTTAGTTTCAATTAGTACAAGTACATAATTAAAGCACAAAAAATTAACGATGAAATAATGACAAATCCCTCATGAAAGTATATAAGGTAAAACTCACCGATTGACTTAAATCTTGACAGACCTATAACCAAACGATTTTTGATCACTGATAGTAGCAATCTTGTTCCAGCGAAACGTATTCGTTCGCAATTTAGCTGGGTTAGCTTTGAGATATTTGGACGCGCAAAGACATACTGAATCGAATCGATTGTTTGTTGTGAATTGAAACCGATTTATACAAATGGGTGTTATTTTCGTTAGGAGATGTAATTTCAATTTTTTAAAAATTTCACTTTAATTTTGGGTACAATTAAAGAGCACATAAAATGCCAAACCAGGATCACTATTAAACTCAATGACCAAAAAATCAGATTCGACACTATGCCGTGACCACGACGAGAGTATCAGGATGTCAGTATGCGATGCACGTAAATATAAAATAGGGAACTGAGTTCAGTTCTAATATTATTTATATTCAGTGGTATGTAACAAAACACTGTAAATCGATGGGTTTGGGATATGAAACGGATCTCTAAACACCATTGGTCTCACTTTTGAGACATGTCTAATTTCTGTACATTAGGTGTTCAGATGGTTAGACATTGATGTGGTTTAGATTCTAAACACGTCGCCATTGCATGAAGTCTTCATATGTTTTAGACAACAATAAAACACTATCGTGTTAGCTTCTAAATGTCTTAGTGACACATTTAACAGTGTTTAAAAACGGTAAGGCGTCCACGTTAGAAAATTCTCATTGCCTGATTTAGAAAAAGAAAGGAGAAAACCGATGATGAATTTCAATGCTTTTAGTGATTTTAGGAGGCAGTGGTCTAAGTAATACCCACTTTGACAAAAAAGGATTTTGTTGTTTGTTGAGCGAGCATAGGAGCTTTTTAAAAACTGTAACAAAATCTAAACACTTACGGTTAAAGTAAATGTGTAAAAAAAGGTGGTAAATAGGCATAATAGGGAATCTTGCCTCAATAACAAAACTATTATTTCAATATAATACGTAGGCCGAAGTGGTAGTTGAAAAAAAAAAATACATTAGCATCCCAATTTTATGAGTGAAGGCATATGCCCCAATCTGAAAAAAACACCAATGTTTATTTACTAAAGGATTTGTGCAATGGCTGGGGGGAATAGTCTGATATTATATGGGTTCCATGCCACCCCCTCTAAAATACATTCTACATGATTGTTAGAATCTTGGAATAGCCTTAAAGAATGTTGATTTCCAAATCAAAATTAATATTGCACACGGGTCCATTAGGCGGCAATATTGGACTTGAGAGAGATAAGCATACAAAGTGGTTAAAAATTAGTTTGTTGAAAATATCTCAAATGATTCTCTAATCTCAAGGAATTATATACTTTTGCATATTTCTGATGTTTATTAGAGATATGGGTGAAAATGTGCATAAAGTCATGAACATTGATTGGTCATTGTGCAGGGGCCAAATTTTCATATGCTTCAATCTGACAAAATTGGTGTCAAATTGTTGGTAAGAGCATGAGCAATCTAGAAATGTTACAGTTTCCACGATTTAGGATCTTGATTTTGTTTATTATTTAGGAAAATAAATAAAAAACTTAAAAAAAGCAAAAAATAAAAACAATACAAATTTGAAAAAAGGGAACTTTACAACTGATGTTACCAATTAAACATCCTGATATTGCAACTATACTGTCTGGATTGATCATGATACATACCAACAACTTACGCCAATTTTGTCAAGATCCATGAATTTGAAAGTTTGCCTCGTACACGGGGAACAATTCAAAAGTTCAATGACTTTACATTACATTTTCACCCATATCTCTGTAATGAACATCCCAAATATGCCAAAGTAGCATATTCTCTGATTCCTTATGATGAGACGAATCATTTTAGATAATTTTCAACTAAAGTGAACCAAGTGTCGGTGAATCTCTTCTTAATCCAGATGGCCGCCAAATGGACCCCGTGGGACATTTTGATTTTGTTAACATCAAAATTGTTTAAGGAGGATGTCGTAAAGATTTTAAAAAATCATGTTAGAATTTAGAGTTTTTAAGGTGGGGGGCATGGGAAACATTATAAATCTGCTAGACTAGAAAGGTGCATTTAACACGAGTCACATGACTCTTCACAACATTTTAGGAACAGAGGTGGCCATATAGTAGGGACGCTTATGGCAAGTGTCCACGAACCCACCACCCCGCTTCGCTATGAGTGCAATGAAACTTTGCCAATATATACCATCATTTTCAGTCAAAGATTTTTGTTTTTATAGGGAAAATTTATATACGATATAAGTCGAGAACATTTACACCCTTACATAAATAATCTTAATGTCCATAAATTAACACTTAAGTGTTAAAGGAATTAAGCATAAAACAGTTTGGTTTTGTGTGTAAATCAAAGTAATTATGTAATAAAATGACTCCGGAGTAGTGTTGCACGGCTTATGTTGCACAAATGAAACCCAAGAATCATCAGAGTTGTGTGTAAATTATCTGTAAAACCATTTAGACGGGTTAACGACCAACCCGGATTATGCATTAAGGCGTGTAAATAAACAGCCAAATATCAAAATACGAGTTTTGACAAAAATTATTAAGTCGTCCTATATGCAAAATATATAGGAACTTTTATATATCGATATAAAGTTTCCCTTATCTTATCAATTCGTGCGGATTTACCCGAAAAAGGCTGATGTGAAAACGACCAACAGATTACGACTTAATCTAGGGCTTCTTGGAGGCTATATTATACCATTATTTTGGGTGTAAAATTGTTTAGTGCGTGATACAAGTCCCAATCCACCAAGATTTTTTTTTGTAGACAAGGGGGAATGTGTCAATGTCACTCCTAAAAGTTAGGCCAATAATTAACGCCACGGCAAACCTGTTTGAGCTGTTAATAATCAATCATGAGGTGTTAATTAATTTTAACACTTTAACATGTTCTAATATTGCAAAGTAAACGTTAGTGTTTTTAGTGTTAATCAAAGCTTATTACTTCATATTGTTCTTTTTATCTAGCACTCCACATGCTTTTCCTGTATTTTGACCAAAACTTGGTTCATGAATCATTTGACTAGACAGTGTCATTCTATGTATTGACCACCTGATGCGGACCTTACATAGTCAAGAGGTCAAGTGATGTTTTATTTTAACACGTTGAAGTGTTAAATACTGTTGCCAATCCATTAACACTTCTATTTAGAGTGATTGCGATATTTGTACACCTGTGCACCCGGAAAGCTGAGAACACGCTTTTTCCATCGGCCTTATAGGGTTTTGAGCTATAGGAAGTTGGACGAACTCTTCTTTTTTTGGCCTATTATCATTTAAAACGATAAAACATGGTTGTGCCCACATCTATGACAGGTGAACACTATAAAAAACTTGGTTTTTCATTAAAAAGCATTTTTTTACCGAATAAAACTTTTTAGGCGACAACAAATTGTTCTCTTCTTTGGTGTATATACTTTGCTATAGATGTGCATAGAAACCTCTGACCAAAACAATAGTTTTCCTAGCTAAGTTTTACTTGTCAATCGATTAAACATGTTTTTGCTGATCGAAAAACTACTTTTTACCAAATTTAATGAAAGACTTTTTAGGTTTAAAACTTTTTCGATCGAAAAAAAAACAAGGTTTCTCCAAGCTTCAGAATGAGAAACCGCTTTTGCAAAAAAAAAAGCCTTGGGTTTTTGTTTTTTTTAAGTCGATAGGCCAAGGTTGTGAGTTTTTTTTTTTCCATTTGAAGCACGTTATTTCTCGGCTGAGAACACAAAATTTTGAAAACAAAACTCAAAGTGAGAAACTTGCTATCTGGGTTTTCCGCTTGTTTTTCACTGAAAATAAAAAAAGGGTTCTTTTACTCTGAACCAAATAGCTGCCATACCAATAGCTCAAAATATATTTATGTATGAAGAACCAAAGAACATGGTATGATGTTCAATTCTGTGCTTAAATTATGTATGAGTCAAATGTCGGTCCTGGAATTATCATAATAATCATAATCAGTGTGAGATTTATGAGCGCCCTTTACATTAGGCAAAGCGCTATATAGAAGAAATAATTTGGACAAATTTTCAAATGCTGGCGATCCTAATTCGCCGCCAAAATTTGAAGGCCTTATAATATGGTTTTCTGCAGCTGTTTTAAAAGTAGACCTAAATCGTCTAGAGAAGAAAAGTTTATCACCATTATCGTCAACCAAGGATACATTACCGGTGTTTTGTCTTATGTGTTAAACACAGCTATTGGTTGCTTTTCATTCGTTTCTTCTTCTTCTCATGTTTAATTGACTGTGTAGAAAGGGCGAGCGGGTTTACTTTGTCTGTCTGGATCCGTACAAAAATTATAGCAATTAGATTGGTTTACAACTTACTGCCGTCGGAAAAATCATAAGACTTCAATAAGGTCTAACACGATTCTGCTACATAGGATATAAGACAAACACAAGAGTATCAACTACCTGCGATACCTCCTTTTATAATCTCTAAATTTCTTACACTAAAATGGAGGAAAAAATCTGATTTAGAATTAATGGTTTAATCTACTTAATTGATAGTTCACATGCGTTTTGATTTATTTTTTATCTAACTGAAGAATCCAACTAGAATAAATGTTCAATGTAAGAAATTTGAGATAGTCCTGCGGTTTTTAATGTTGAAAAATTAAGAATTTATTTGTTATGTTGTCATACAATTTTTCAAAGTGTAAATTTGCACATCGGGTTCTCCTTTGGAAATTCCCGTAATTAACGTTTCTATTTTATAATATTCTTCTTTATTATGTTTTAAGTCAAGAGTGCGTGGATGCAATGAATTTATTAAAATATTGACAAAAGTTTCGACAATCAATCACTAATTTACTAATTTAATCTTGACGATGGTGACAATTTGGGAAAGACATAATAGAAAATAGAAAGGACTTAAGTTCTTTATCAGGAACCATGGATTGCGATTAATGAAGACCATTTTGGGCATTCTGATAAAATGGCGTGAATTGTCCCGTTATGTAACCAGAGTGGGACAAAATAATACGGTGTGTTTTGTTACTTCTTGAAAAGGCATCAGCCCTGGCTGGTATTTTTACTACACAAAAATGAGAGAAACAAGGGCAGGTAGAATTTGTTGAATTACAAGAAAACCGGGTTGTTCTGGGTCCCAATTGCAAGTTGTTTAGAATGTCATAAACTGGTTTTTGTGGAACAAAAAAGAAAAAAATGCAAAAAGTTATTTATGGTAAAGCAGTAAATTAACAGAAACTCGACGAAACTGCTTTAAAACGTGTTTTTTGCCATGGAAAAAACTACAAAAATTAACAACCTTTAGTAACAAACTTTGGAAAACTTCTACACTATGTGGATAGAGTATACATTCCTAAAATTATGCAAAAAACCACATGTCCGTAGCTTTTTTGCATTTAAGGTAACAGCAGGAAAATGCCCGCCAACTACCTCTGGAACACCTTTTTTATGCAAAACCACTTGCATGCAAATTAGGTTGAAAAAAAAATCATATTTACATATGCCAAATATTGCAGATTTTAAGAGTGTGTGCGCTAGGGATGTTTGTTTTTAATTTCTCACAGAAATTGTGGTTTTGTGCGACCATTGCCGCTTTTGTGATATTCAACCTCTGCGTCCCGCTTTTGCCTAAACTAAATATTCAGCTTAATCAAGATGGAAATTGTAGAGTTAAGGACATTGAAGAAAGTCTATATTGGCTGACATCTGGACATAAGGAAAGATGATTTAAATATTATAATATGCTGGACAAGAGCTTTCGACGCCTTTAAAATAAAATGCGTGTTGTCGTCCATATTTATTTACATCTATTCAAAACTGTGATTTATCACAATTTTGAGGACATTTTGGCAGCCATCTTGGATCGGAAAGCAAGATATGTTTGGTAAGAGTTTCTGATGCCCTTGAAAAATATATGTGTTTTTGCCTCTATAATCATTATTTTGGCCCCAATATTGCCGCAATCGCATTTAAAAGTTTTCATATTTTGGACGCCCCCTGAAATTTGCTGGAATGATGCATGTTTGGATGGTCTTAAATTTTGAATGTTTATAGATATAAAAGGAAGCTAATTGTTGATTTGAGTGAGTACTGATATATTTTAATTTTGAATTATGACGTCATACTTTTGCATGGAAAATTATGATTTTTTGCTCTTCGAAAAATTGGCCACCATCATTATTTGGCTCAATCATATCATAGTTAACAAGTTCCCGTAGATAACGGAACGGGAAAATGGAAAATAACATTCAAAGCCCAGGAAACACACATGGCCCCCGACTATTTGTGTCTCTTGGAAACTTCAGAAGGAAAAAAAGTGCTTATAGTGGTAGTAATTTTATTGCTACCAGAGTCTACAATGTTACTTATTGATAATTATATATTGATTCCATCAATACAAAACATTGACTCTATGGCAGTGGATGATCTAAATTGGTTGTAGCTTGGTGTAAAGGCTTGACGCATAAACCCCGCAGCCGCGTGCAAGTGCTGTAAGCCTGCTACAACTAACACGGGCATCCGTCTGCTCATTCAGTCCACGTTAAGTATTTAGTAGCCGGCCGGCTGACTATGTTTTAAAGTTTGTTAGACTTATGGACCCATCTTTTTCACACATTCATGCTGGGACAATTGAATATTAAGTATTAAAGAACAATATGCAGATGTTGAATCTTAAAAAGGAATTTTCTTATGGGAAAGAACAGCCATTTTTGGAAAAAAATAAAGATTTGATGACGTCAACGGCATTGATTGGTTTATATTTTTGCTTCGGGGACCCCTTAGTAAAAATGCACGTACGTATCCCTACATGGAAAAACAACCGATTATCGTCACGTACCGGTTTTTGAATCTGTATGGAACAGGTAAATTTTGGTACTGTTTAGAGCATAATATACGGTGTCTTTTGGAAAAACATAATAGCACTTGGGGCAGAGGGTCATATGTACAGAACTCTGAATTTAACATAGTCCGGATTATAGATATCGGTCGCCGCCCCGAAGAGCCAACTGATATCGATACCTGACAACGTGATCTGTACCTTACCTGACACCAACTATCATCTCGTTACCGGGTTTATACTATACAAACGGCAAAGCAGCAAGCAGTCTGTATCTCTGTTGTCACAGCGTAATCGATCAAATTGTGAGACTAATACATGTGGTTCTGTACAGGTAGGGTAGGACCCGATCTGCTCTGATTTGGGATTGGGGATTTCCAAACGGTAATTTGTGAAACTGCTACATGCATTTACTAGGGCAGTCATCGTTCCCAGTTACATTAACAAATCATCTCTTAAACCTTTGTTCAAAAGATCTTAGTAATAATCATATAAATTAGAAAAAATATGCAGTTCACATCAATCATGCGTCTGTTAATTACCTGTGCATAACTCAAACTCCAGAAACTTCCCCGCAAAAGTAATCTCTATCCAACATCATACCCTTGAAGCATACGCGCAATGGCTACAGAGCTATGCTCTCTGTAGCAATGCGCACCGAGACCTCTAATAGCAAAACAAGCCCTATTTAATTAATATACACCCCAAAACCATTGCACGCCTGGATGAAGAAATGACTTAAGCCTATGATTTCACACACTCTAATTACCCCCCACCCTACCTGCTGACATTGTTAACATTAGTGACAGTGGGCCACCTCTCTCAAGTGACTCCAAAAATGGCTCGGGATTTGGCCACAATGGATGTAATTTTTGTCTAGATGTACTTTTCTAGGGTTTTTACTTAAAGGTGCATGTGTAAATCCAAAGTTGTTTGATTACTTAAATTTAATTTTTTGGCCTGAGTACTTATCTCTCTCTCCAGGGAAAATGGCCTGTGAGTCTATGCAATTTATGCATTTTCCTCGGGTGTGCTGGTCATCGGGTGTGCGCCATATCTCACCCAGGAGCTTTGTCAACCCTTGTAATTTCCAAGCTTGGCAGACTGTCAATACCAAGATCTTCTGATAAGCAACCTGACTTTAAGGTACCAGTCGCACGATAAGAAGAAATGAAGAGTTTCCTGACGGTGCGTTTGTACTTGTATATAAGGGCATGTTTAATTAGAGGTGTGCAACCTGTACATTTTGGTGGGGAGTCTAAACCCCTCGTTCTAAACTTGACCTCTGAACCCTAGGAAACTGTCAGATGTTGTCGTCTGATTCAAAAAATATGATCGAGGCAAACACGTCGCAGTATATCACCAGATTAAGTATATTTTTGAGGCCTGAAATTGTAAGATTTCGTACTTTAGGTGTAAAAAGGGAATTTATCACCTAATATGCTGTTAGGCCTTGCAATCTCATCAGAAGCCATAGCTGAATATGTAAAAAATTTGTGAGTGCGGGGAACGATCAAATGCAGCACCTTTGGTGATTTTAATATACAGTGGAGATGCAGACCTTCTAGATTTTATATTTCGTATGTGAAATCGTACATTTTAAGAAAAGTTTGGCACTACATTAATTGACTTACATTCGTCTTTTTCCCTGATGTTTCTGAAAAATTTGAAATTTGACTAAACATACAGAATGTGTTATTCTTCTTACCTTAGCCGAGGCAAGAAAGTATGACGATGAAGGGCTGATCACTGTTCTAGGGTAAGAAATAGTGATGTTATGTCCAATTTTTATCAAACGTGCATATAAGCCTTGCACATCCTGATGAAGGGAGCCCTCTTTGACGGAAATCTGCACATGCCTACATATGACACATGTACAATATTTAAGGACTTTAAGACAATCGTGATGTCTTTTGTAAGCAATCAAATCATTCCTATTTTTCCTTCCCATTTTTTTCTCATAGAGATGACGGAGGCGAAACGGTGTCTCCGGACGTGTAGAAACCTCTCCGTACAAGAACTTTTGGCCAAGGTGGAGAAGGGAGCCGTTGACAAAGAAGCTGAGTGGCGTGGTGGTTTGGCAAAGCTTGACGGCAGAATAGGAAAGGTGAATTTGACCATTAGAGGAGCTATCTAGGGACCCTGAATTACTCGTGACCCTGATGATATTCGGCAGTCTTTATGAGAATTAATTACAATGGACGTGCATTTTATTCATAAAGGACTGCTGTTCAACAGGGTTACCGTGGACCCGATGTTCATTTAATCAGAAAGAAGGCCTATACCAAAACATCTTACTGCACCTTTTTACTGTAGCAATAGAGTGAAGACATGGCTTGTTCATTTTTCTTTCTCTCTCTCCTCCTCCTATTGTGTGTGTGCGTGAATGGGTAGTGAGGGAAGTTGGCCATTGTGATTGGCCATGTTTTTGAATGGCCGTTGTTTTGTCTTCTCCCCCTTGGTGGTCATGTCATAATCTGGACAATGTGGTGTTTCATTTTATTGTGCAAAGTTTATTAAGTAACGTAACTACACCTGATAATAGAATCATCTTGATATATCGTAATGTTTACCTTAGCAATATCCGAAGACAAAATTCTTTTGATTTAAAAGTGTCATGATTGGTTACCCACCCCCCCCCCAGAAAATAAAGAGATCAAAGACCAATGAATCAATATGTCCATTTTTTTTTAAAGAAAACACATGTATAAAGATTATAGAGACATCTCTGACCAATTATATAAGCAAAGAAATCCACTTGGGTTTTAAACACTCTACAAAGCATTGATTACATCTGTCAGCAGTGCTATCTAAAGTAGATAGAATTATCGGTCTCATGATAACATCCATTTATTTTCTGTAAATATACTCAAACAGTTTTTGAATCTCATTTAAAAAAATTGCTCGTGTATGTTCATGCAAGAATTAACCAGTTACAACAACACGTTATTTTCAATGTGAGGGGGGTGCAGATTTCACCCCTCTAATTACCCCCCAACCATACTGCCTTCCCA